>WAAE01024593.1:565081-654501 GCA_013400495.1 Nicator chloris
GGAACGGCCACGCCCAACAAAAAAAATAAAAAAAAAAAAAAAAAAAAAAAAAAAAAAAAAAAAATTAAAAGCATTGGGACATTTTCTTTTCAGGAAAGAGCTGTTAAAATGTGCTGCACTTCTGCATGTGGCTCATTATCCAGCTAAATCCTCTTTCAATGCCTACCACCATTGTTTCCAAGCAGATGGCATTTAACCGCCCTTTGGGGCTATTTGGTCTGTGGGCTTTATGGTGGATAACTTTCTTTTACGTATTATAAAGGTTTGGTGACCTTTTCTTTGATTACCCTCCTGCACTTTAGGCATGAACAGTGGGAAGAAGGAGCACACTGGGCATCTGCCAAAAATCCCTCTCCGTTTGGGTGTGCAATAAAGCCAGCTGGAGATTGCCATTCCAACACCCTCAGTCAAATGAATACATCACCACACAGCTTCCTTCTGTTGAGGTTTGATGCTTTCACAGCTCCCAATGCTAAACAAAAGGACCAGCTCTACTCTTAAAAATCATCCACCAGTTTCTTTTGCTCACACATTTCTCATGAGATGCAACTGCTTGTACATTAGCCCCACCACACCTGTCATGGCTGGAGGAACTTCTTGGTTCTGCTGCCCCTAAAAATTCTCCCTAAATGAGGGAGAATTGAACTAAGTGGTAAGAGTACACCTTGCAGCACAAAAACATAAGCAGTAAAGCTGCTTCATCCTGTTAAGAGCTAAGAGACCAAGAGAAGAAGAGGTGAAGAAAGGAAAATAGAGAAATGTGAAGAGTTAGAAAAGGACTGAGTGAGGGAAAATCTGGTCAGATAGCCAAGTGACATGAGAGAAAAGGACAGAGCCATATAAAGTGAATGGCATAGGAGCAGAAATAAACCCTGCATGTTTAGGCAGAAATAAACCCTGTGGTGCAAAGTAAGTTATTTCAGCTTTTTGATTGTTGAATATTTCTTAGTTTAGTGTGGTCCAGATTTCTCATAGCTGCAAATAAAGGAAGAGAAGATCTTTGTATGTTACAAAGCTACCTAAAACAGAGCTCTGAAAAATAATGACTCAGATTGAGTTCCCCAAATTAGCTGATGTTTACGCTCACTGTTTCTCTATCTGTAAAGACAAATGAGCATAAAAACCATCACACCATTTCTCAGCAGAGACAATGTGAGCAGAGGCTCACTGCTTCTGTGAAGTACGTACAGGCAGGTTTGATAAGTGTCACAGGGAAGTCTATAAAGCAAATGAGACTGCGGATATACACTCCTAGCACAGTGTATAAAAACTAGGGCCATGTACTCAATCATGCAAGGAAGCAAAACTCTCAACAGCTGCTTCTGAAGCTTCCACCACTGTTTCTGCATACTGAAAGATGCAGAGATCTGAAAGCGAGAAATCGTTTGATGATGTAATTAGAGTTGGTGTGTATACACAGGAATAAAAAACCTGTAAAAATTATTTTAATTCTGATATTTCCTAACTCCTGACTGACTTTGCAATATTACTCTTGTTCTAGGTTTTCTGTATTTATAGACACAAACAAAATTGAGTTCTCTTGGAAGGATAGTACTCCTCTTCCTTGCAGTCTTCATTAATTGTGTTTGGACTTTGCATGGCATGACAAGCTGCGTCCAGCAAATAAGATGTTATTTTTCTGGTGATAGTAATGGCCTTACTTACTGAAGATGAAAAAGCCCCTGTTATTAAAGTGATTTACAGAATGACAGATATTCTTCCATTGACTGCACTGGAACAAGTTTCCTGCTGCTGAGATTACAATTAAAGCTTTCAAGATTGACCTGGGAGAAAGCACTCTGTAGAGTTGTCAGTTTGGGAATACAATGATAAGATTTTCATATTTAAATAAAACACTCTTGAACACAGGAATAATTTCTGAGAATGAGCCATTTGTCTATTAGATATTGAAGTATTACCTGCATGGATATCATGTGAAATAGAAATAATCATGACAAGAACAGAAGACAAGTTGAAAACAAGCTCAGATATGCATAAGTGGCTTGCAGCTGACCCTGGGGGAAGGCAGTTTGGTGATGTGGCATGTGCTTCTCCAATACGTGCTGTCTGTGGCTGCAGAACTAACAGAGCCAGGGAATGCTGGTACCTGACAGCAAGCTTGTTGCTCCTGACATGCTTTGCAGGAAGCAACTGCTTTTTAGAGGAGCAGGTGGGAAGCAGGGGGAGAGAAAAAATATACCACTGGAACAACTCTATTTTAGATCTTTTGTTAAAAATGTTATCATTGGTGTTACTTCAAAGAACAGAAACAGAAGGACAAGGGGGAGGGTGGAGGGAACAGGGAATGCATAGTGTGGATTTATTAATGCTCTGAAATGCTGTGTGAGGAGAAATTCCAGGAACACCATATGCAGCATTCAGGTCAAAGTCTAGAGGAAAGGCTGTGGATACGAATATTCAGCATAAGTGAAGAGAGGAAAATATGTGCTTTTAACTTTTTTTCAAACCTGCCATTTTCTTACAAGGTTTGTGAACCATCATGTTCTCTTCAGCCTCCTCCCATCCATAATGCCCTGGCCCATTCTTTTAAACCATCACTGCTAGGCAGCTCCTGTATTGATTGTTTCAGCCACGCTTCTGTATATTATAAATTGATGTTTGTATTTTAAGAACTGATATAATAAAAATCCGGAAAAAGCTTATGAAACGCTGCCAGGGCAGCATGTTAGCCTTTATTACCTGTAACACACAGCTGAAACCACATGTTTGTAACTCTTCTCACCTTCCCCACAGCCATACAAGAAGGTTCTTGACGATATGAAGAGCAATGTCAATCTTACTCTGAGGTCAAAGGCCAAATATATTTGGAAGCATCACACCAGAGGCCCTCTTTGGAAGCAGCAGAGAGGGACAGAGGTGCTTTCATGTTGTTGAAGTTGTTCAAGTGAATAATGAACTTCCCTATGAAAGCACGAAGAGTACATATTTCATTAGGTACAGTTTGAAATAGTGTAAGTTTACTGACAGCTCCCCAAAACCTCACCAAGACCTCACTCTATGTCAGGTGACACTGCTGAAAACAAGATCTTCTGTGGGAGAGCATTTCAAGATTTTTACAAAGTGCGCTCTTGAAGTAGCTGTATGGTGTTTGTCTAACCCCAAAAATCTTTCTCCCTCTAGTACATACAGCATCAGCATCCTGAAGAATTTGTCTGTTGAAATACATAATTCCTGATGAGTAGCACCTCCACACACAAATTTATCTTTGATTCTTTTGCCAATGAGATATGGTTTCTGTTTGTTCAGAACAGAACACCACACTGCCTGGATACAAGCTGCTGCTTAAGATAAGCTGACTGTCATTTCAGTATACAGTGGTATATTTCTTGCCCTAAAATAATCTGACTTTATAGCAGCTGGATGTATGCCAGTCTCTAATTGTTTGTCTTTGGACTGCTGGCTTTCTTCTAATTATTCTCTTCCTGGGATACTTGGCTTATCTATTCCTCATTTTGTGCTAAATATTCCTTATAAAGTCTTCATAAGCTTTCTTGCCTTCCTATATGTCTAGTATGTTCACTATGAAATAAATTCTTTAATTATTCCAAGCCTGGCAGTCAAAACCTTTCCAAGTTTTAAAAGCCCATGCTTTCTCATTTTCCTTCCTGTAGCCAATAGGCATTTCAGTGATTCCTTGGCATTTGAAAGCTGCCATGCTCTCTCATCTAACAAGTTGCTGGGACATTTTACAGTATGTTTACAAGGAATCTGGGAAGCCTTGTTTGTCCAGCAGTGTCTCTTGTCCACTTTGATGCTGAGTTTTAGTAAATGAATACATTTTCCTGGCACTTAGACAATAAATTGTCTTTCCATAAGCACTGGTTTGTCCCTACCTTTCAAATCTAGTAGAGGAAAGTAATTTTCTTTCAGTTCTTGTCTCTATATGTGCAAAGCTCCATAAATAGAAAGGGCAGGGACAAATGGCATTTGTGTTGTAATTAGTTTAATAACACTCCTGATTTCCAGGTTGTGTCCCTAGGAGCCAACAGACACTATTATTAAGCCTGGGAAAAGCATCAAGATTTTTTCAAACGTGATTAGTCTGTTGGCTTGTGCTAGTTAATAATTGGGCATCATGCTCACCCTGTCCGCTACACAAAAAACAAAGCAGACATCCCAAGAGGCCAATTATAGACCGACGTCTGCAGAGCTACCAGTGTTCTTGAAGGAACCAAACTACCTGTTAGATAACTTTCCTTCTTGATGTGAACTGCAACTGGTATTTTATGCACTTTTAAAAATAAAACCTTTGTATAAAAATTTCAAAATATCTCTCTGGCTTCCAGAGTAAGCATGGGTCTGCTTAAGAAATTAACTCATTTTATTCACTTTTTTAAACCCAAAGTATTTTTTGATTTATCTATTAATTTACACTAAAAATAGCTCCTTATTATGCTTCATGCATAATAAGGGAGAGTCTGTCTCAAAAAGGTTACATTTTAATGAGTGCATTTTTAAAAACATGGGCGGGAAGTGGAACAATTATTCTGCCCTCGTATACGGAGAAACGGAGCCACAGAGGCTTAGACTCTGCCTAATTAGCCCTCCTGCTGCTTTGGGCACACTCTATCATCCATGAAGAAACTGCCACTTCTTCCAAAACGTCATTTCAGAAACTAATCTGAGTTCTTGGAGCCTTCAGTGGCTGTGATTATAGTGTCACTATTGCTGAAACAGAGAAAATGAGGGAGGAAGAGGCAAAAATCTTCTCAGCACAAAAGCTGGTCACTGAAAGAGCAGAGACTTGACCTCGTGTCCAGTAAGATTCAGTGCAGCTCTTTATCCTACTTTACATCTTGATTCAAAGCCTGCTGAATTCAATGGTCACACTCTTAGGAGCAACCAAGATTAAATCTTCTATTAAAAAACCTTGCAGTTACTCATTTCATATGATGAATACAACTATAAGAAAGAGTGTCTTTAAATATCTTGGGATTTAATGACAGAAGAGTAGTAATTAATCACAAACCTTCATTATTATTATTCTAGGAATATAATTACTTTGAAAACATTTCTGCAAAGTGAAAAAAATCTTAACTTAGGGGGAAAAACCCACATGTATATTTATGGCTCTCAAGATCCACCCTTTTTTTGAAATACATCCGTCTCATTTTTTAAACAGAACAAATGAGAGCACAGCATGAACAATAAAATCCACATTAGATTGTTTTACAGATTTCAGTGAAGAGTCCAATGGCAATTCCTTTACTGTACTTCATTGCAAAAAGTCATACCAACACATAAAAGTTCTGCAAAGTGATTAAAAACTAAAAGAATGAAAGTATGTATTTGTGTTAAAATGAAATCACTTCAACCCATATTCAGGCTCCTAAAAGTACTGAGAAAATCTGGGAGAACTGGGTTACTCCAAGTGTTGCCTGTTTGTTAGAATCAAAGAGACAGTTCAGAAGGTATGGCAACTAATGATTGCATGATCAAACCAATTCAGAAATGTAGCTGTAATTTATTTAATTCCCACAAAATTCAAGGGGGTTCCTAAGTTTTGTGGTTTGAAAATAAACTCAAAGCAATTCCTCTAGGAAATGTTAAAATGGAACTAAACATCATTACAGAGATTTTGACACTTCGCCCTCAATGATCCAAATTACAGAAACAGGAGTGTGTAGATAATGATGTAATTACATGCGGTCATGGACAGTTTAATTACCCCATGCCTGAGCAAACCTTTTTTAAAAAAAATGAGAGCACTGTTGGAATTTTCTTACTTCTATACCTGACTGATTTTAAGTACATTGATAGTGTAGTCCTAGAGTACAATGCCAGCCTGTAGAAATCCATTCCCTTCTGGAGCAGCACAACACAAACAAAAAGCACGTACACTCCATGGATTAAAAAGTCACGAACTGGCCCTAAATGATACTTCATGTTTGTTTCTCTCCTTAGAAATATTGGATGTGGCCAGACAGAACTACAAAAGGTTTTCATTAAAATTAATATTCACCAAAGCAGTTTTGAAATTGTTGGATAGTCAGCTGCATCTTTCGTACCTAAGCACTGCTTAAAGCCTGTCCTTAGCTCTTACATTGCTAACAGAGAGTATGATACATGTGATGCAGCAAGTGTGTGCCTCTGAAAACTGCACAGTACTGCAAAACGAGCTGCCAAGCCCCATTTTGGGACCTGCAGATGCAATGCTGCTCATTGAATAACTACACTGGCAAGTCATTTGCATTAAAGAAAAACGTGCCTGAATCAATGGAGGGCTCCACACAGGGGAGGGTCTACTGGCAAGGCAGGGGTTCTTTCAATTGTACATTTATAAAATACTCTAATTTGGATCACGTTGTTAGAGGCAGGTAATAACAGTTTTCCCTAGAGATTTCCTGCATTTCAGTGGTCACATTTGATCTATAAATAAACTTGCCAATTTGTAGAGGGTTTTTTTAACCTTCTCATTAATAATTCTGCTGGATTACTGAAGCCCAGTGAGAAATACATTTCATAAAACTGCCTAAGGTGCATGGCAAGGGATGGCAAGGGGTGACCCAGATGACATTGTGACGCTGGGAGGAAGCACTAAACTGCCTGGCCTTCGTTATGATGAAATGCCAGTGGGGTTTGTGGTTGTCAATGGGAAACCAAAAGGGGCTCTTCAACTTTCCATTAAAGAAAAAGCATACATATAAATTCCTTAATACATCTGTACTCTTATGTTCCTCACTAAAAAGATATCATGAAAAGTTTTGTTTCTCCTAATATCTGGCAGCACTGGAAGCTACACTTAAATCTTCAGTATTAATTACTCACCAACTAATTAGATTTCAGAGTCATGCATATAAGTCCTTGCTCATCTAAATATCTGAAAATCTCACACAAACACCTTAAGGGTCTACAACTGTACTTGGGATTGTACATTTCCAGGTACAAATAATTTTAAATTCTACCCCTTTTATAATGAACATTTGCATCTTCATCCAACCCTCGTCTGTCCCATGACCTCCACAGGCTGGACACTGACTTTCCCCAGTTCTACATCTGCCAGCAAGAGGGAAGCTAAAGGAGCTGTGTTAGAGCTAGGATGGAGAGTGGGTAGAGGGCAATTTAAACTCTAACCCAATAAGGATCTCTTTTATTCTAAGCTTGGCTTTGCCTCAAGCCAGTTCTCATTATTAAATGGAATCGATTCATCATTCCATAAGTGGGAATATGCATTGCCAAAAGGGAAAGCACCCAACTTTGCTGACCAGCAAATTGCTCAGACTTTTACAGAGAAATAATTTTTCCTGAAAACAACATTCAATTTCTGTTCTTGATTAAAACAAAAAGACACCTTATACAACAATTTCTAAAGACACGCTTCAATTAATATTAATAACAAAAGCAAAATATCTTTGAGACTGAAAGGAAGGCAACTCTGCCCTGAGAAGCACCACATAAAATTAAAATTCAGATAATTAAAATTCAGATAACTTCCTCAATCTGGAATCACTTTAGACCTGCACAGTTAAGAGTCTGTTCAAGAAGTCCTCTTCATCCATATCATCAGTTTTTTACATTCCACTAATAATTTAAGCACTGCCCTGTATAGTAATTACCTTTAAATGTAATTAAAAGTACAGTAGCACCTTGAAAATTCATCCTTGGGGGGAAAAGCCTCTCAAAATGGAGGCTATAATTGTAAGAGGATGAGGATGGCAGCAGCCAGGCAGATGATGGAATGAGTGTTACCACCCCCATGTGCACTACTGCCACTTGCTATTGCTCAGCATTTCACTTGGCAGTTGCAGGCAATCCACTGGAGTTACCACAGGACACGTTGGAATAACCAGTGGTACGTCACATGGAAATGCAGATGATAATTCATGTCAGCTCTATTGGGGCCTGCTTTTAAAACATACTTTAAGACAACACTAATTGCAGAGAAAACCCTATTTGCTTTAGATTTTATTTCCAAGGGTTCAGCTGTTTATACCCCTGCAGATCCAAACATTTACTGTACTCTGAGAGTTCACTGTACTCTAGCAATTAAATTAATGGCTGCAGCAACAGCAAGAAATCCTTTAAACCCCTGTGGGCTTGTTCCTTTGATTAGACTAGATCAGTGAAGCTACAGCTATTTGCAGGCAGATTAGATAGGCTTGGGTTTTATTGCCATTTGCACTAGAGATTGAAAGGTCATGTTTGTTGACATCTTACCAAAACCCATCTGTGAAAGTTTACTTTAAAAGTTATTCTTCAGGAAGATTTTTAATTTTTAAAGAGTACCATATGGATCTAAGAAGAAGAAATGACCTAACCAGGGCAGTACAAAGCAGAGCATTCCACTTTTGCAGTGAGCAGCAGAACCTATCTGGCACCCACACATACATCTCTCTTCTCTAAAAGCAAAGTTTGAACAAATTATGAAATATTGGGTACTATTAATATTAGGCTTTGGGGATTAATCACGAGGTAGTTCAAAATCTGCATCTCTCTGATCTTGTTTTGGCTGAAGGAAAGAGTGTCCTGTCTGCCTTGTTATTTTTACATGCATCGTGCTTTTTCCCAGTATTTAAGAATGTTTATGATTATGATGACGTAGGTAGCAAAGCATGTCAGAGCATCTTGCAAGTATTTACCTTCCCATTCTATTTGCAGTGTCAAATGCCAGACATTGTGGGATCAGAAGATATCTGCTCAGCCTTGTGGGAACAGCACTGCCATTCCTGAGTTTCTGAGACAGAGATAGAAGAATAGGAAAGTTGCTGGCAGAGCTGGGAAGTGAATCCAGCCTTCTGCAGACCTTATTGCTGGCCTTAACACCTAGCTGATCACAATGTCCCAGGATTTGCCCCTTTGCAGTAACACAGAAGTTGTGCTTGAATGGTAATGCTGTTTGAGGACTTCCCCACTAACAGCAAGATGACCCCAGCAGTCAAACAGAAACCCATTTAAAGTGAGTTCATCATATATTTGTACTGCTGGGAAACAGCAGTAAACTAACGGAGTTTTGATCAAAAATGTGTGGCTTTCCACACAATCAACCAAAACAACATTTTCCCTGAACCTACTCGTTCCCCACACACCACAACTCGGAGCTCAAACTACCAAACCATTTGCTTGCTTTAATTTCAGCACTAAACCAAATAATACTACTTAAAAAAGACCCCAGTCTAAAAAAAAGTGCGGTGTCATTTGCTATCACATTATTTATATCCCAATTTTTATGTTCTTTCTTTCAGATTTCCATTAATATCCAAACATTTCATCAAAGTAAGTACTGTGATAGATGAGATTTCCTTCTCCCAAATGAAATTTCTGTAACTTGGTTTTAAGAAAGCTGGCAGATTTTGAGATATTCTGAGTTTCTAATCCTTGACAATTTTTACAGTGATATTTGTTTTAACAACTCCAGAGAAAAACACCAAAACCTGAACATTTTAAAAATGTGTCAGATTTTGCCCTTTTTACCATGCAAGTTTCACACCAACTTCCTCTACTCCTACTGTATTGCCAGGAGTAGGATTGTCTCAAGAAAACAAAACCTTTAATTAAACTCTTATGAGAGGATAAAAAGAAATTATACTTTACTTTTTTTCTTAGCCATATTAAAATAGGTCTCTTAGGCCATTAGATGGTAAGTCTATAATCCCACTCAGTGCCTGTGCTGCTGGTATGGAACAGATGTCTCCAACTCTGCTCACAAAGGAAGTGCTCCTGTATTGATTTATGGCTCCTAAGGAGATGAAAGGTTTCTACATTTAATTTTGAAGGATGTGATTTCACCTGAAATGTTCAGATTTAAGACTTCTTGCAAACAGTAGAAATATTCATTTCTCCATCCCTGTTTCAGCCCTGGAAATCCCAGTAATTTTTCCCGCTTTTAATTGATAGTACATGGAATTATGGCAGAACCATAATTTAAAACAAAAAAGAAAGAACAAACTCAAAAAGGACATGTGTGACTATTTCCCAGCAGTTTACAAAATTATCATTATTGGGATATTGCATATTTTCTTAAAACACCATATAAAAATGCATCCAATAATAAAATCTCTTCTTTGGTCGGTCAGCTCTTGAAAGTTCTATTTTTGCTGTGTGTTTTATTGTTTAAAATTTTTAAGGGGTGTGGAGGGTTAGAGAAGACAGGAGACCAATGCCACACATCTTCCTAAAAGGCACAAGATCAAAAAACTCCCTTGAAGTATCTTTCAAAACATCCGAAGGCAGAATTTCCAGACTGTTCCTTATGTCTTTCTCATTATCTTGGCTCCCCAAAAGAATGCCGTGAACAGCCAGTGCTGAGTTGTTTTCAACCTCTAGAAAATACACATTGCAAAATCAAGCACCAGTAGCTCATTTCCATTTGATGTTTTTCAAATATTTATATGACACTACAGAAATACATTCTAAAGTGAATCGCAGAAGGTAATAAAACTGATCTTAAATGTCTCCCAATTTCAAAAACCACAAAGTACTTTATGGCTTCGGTACCTGCAGCTTTTCAGTTCAATACCTGTGCAGGGATCCACTGAGAACAAGCACGTAAGGAAAGCACAAGGCAGCAAGAAATCAGGGCTGTGACTTCCCTCCTGATTTCATCACTCCTTCATTTCTTCGCACCCTACAGCACAACCTTTACTCGATCACAACTTTGCTAAGGAGTCTAAGGAAAGGTGTTATTATTTCATATATAAGGCAGTAGCAACAAAAATAACTCCTGGACTTAATTTTTGTACATCTTTGCCTGCTAAAGGGGGAGAGAAAGCAAGAAACCTACTGGGTAAAGTTTCTGTGTTGGTTTTCTAAAGAACAGCTGCCTCCTACCAGAGAATAAAAATTCTTTGCATTCAAGTGAAACACACTAACTCTTCCCAAAAATCTCCACTACAGTTTCCAAGTTAAAATTACTTGTTTCTCTAAACAATAAAGTTCACAAAAGAAAAATGATGAAATGTATCAACTCTATGGCATCTTTGATTTTTTTTATTTGTATGTTCCCTTTACACCATGCACTGGTAACAAAACAGGGAAATTAATCATTCAGTCAACTGATATAATTCAATAAGCCACTGAACTTGAATGCTCATCTTGGGTAATAGCAATTTACCAGTTGCATGATTGGCAAAGTTCTTTGGAGAGAATTCAATTATAAAAATGACATTTTATCTGCCTTTCTTTCTAGGCTGTAATCTCTTATTTTGGGTTCTATAATAAAAATTAACACCAACCACAGAATCACGTTTATTTGCTTTTTCTCACACTTCACTGTCTTTAAACGTCAGCCATATGTAACCCTCTTAACTCAGAGTGACTAAGGAAACATGGACCAGTAACTTGAGTTTATAAAATGTGAATATGTGTTCATTGAATTATTGCATGTGGTGCAGAAAAATGGCATTACATACCAGCCAAAACCTTTGGATGCATTCTGTTGGAAATTAACCCATTCCTTCCTCTTTTTTTGTGTTAACCAAATTTTAAACCTTACCAGCTGTTCTTTCTTTCCTCAGTTTGGAGTATAAGGCTTCTTCTTCAGATGGAAAGGAAGTTCTTACACGTAGGAAAGCCCATTTGCCATTGTTTTATAGTGACACAGCTTCCTAGAAAATTTATCAAAAGTATGACAACTACCAGATGTTGCTTCTCAGTAGGAAGCCTTTCCAATTGCCTAGCAGATACATTTCTCTTCCTCCCAGGGTTTTTCCAAGGATTTCCTGTTTCCCCCCCAGTTGCATGGCACTAAAAAATGCCTCAGCTATCTGCAAAATGTGAGAACTTGCATATTAGAATGTTTAGGTCCCCAGTTCACCGAACCCTTAGGGTTCTGTGCTGTCATTACAGTGGAAGGCAAATTTTTGCAACTCATTCTGTCCCAGATTAGCCCTGGCTAATTTTTCTCTTGCTCTTCAGTCTAGAGGACCTTTTCAGGTTCTACCACCAGTTCAGGGAAAACATGAACGGCATTTGAGTTCTGTAGTCTTCCTGCTAAAGGCCACCAGAAAATTACAGTCAAGTTTCACACAATTGATATTTTAACATGCCAGCAAATAGGCAGATGGGAGCGAGGTCCTCTCGTTGGGCACTCAGGCGCAGGGAGGTGCCATTAAAAGAAGGTTCTAGGGAGCGTGGGGAACAGGAGCAGGCAAACAGGAGCGTGGCACGGCTCTGAGGGCAGGCAGGGCAAGCAGGAAGGGTTGCAGTCATCCTCCTGTTAGTGGGGTTTGTGTTTTGTGTTGGGGTTTGGTTGGCTGGTTGGTTTTGGGTTCTTTCAGCAATGGTCTTCAAACGATCAAAAGTTATAGCTAGTAAAGTGTACCAACCCAAAGAGAACCCACCAACAAGGACACGTCTGTCCAGAGCCCTTCCTGGAAGGAGTGTTCGAGCCTGTCAGTGGTACCAGGGGCTGGTGCAAAAGATGCCTGCGTGCAGTGCCAACAGCTGAATGATCTGTGATTCTGAGGTAATACTGTGGAAAATTTGTAGTTAACTGCAATCAACAAACTGATTTTAAATTTAGGTTGCTCATTTGTCATATTTGAACTGACACAGTCTGTGCACTCCTGCAGTATCACGTGGAGAAGTGCCCCTCTAGAAGGACTTGGATGCATGTGCTTTCACTCTTGTAAGATTACAGTTCATTGTTTCAATCCATAAGCTGGTTGTGCTGAGTGAGGTCCACTTTTGAGATATTTAATTGTAAACAAACAATAACAGGTACAAGATACAAGGATAAGAGCCAATGGACTGAGTCATTAGTGAAAGCACTTCCTAGGGGAAAGATTATCAACTCTATTAAATACTCTATGGTTTAACCACAGTGATTTTTGTTACTAAAAAAGAGACTGTCTAAAAATAGGTACAAAAACCTGCAGATATTAAAGCCTTCTCATACAACTATGTTCATGATAAAATACAGTATTTATGGTCCCCAGCAGCCTGGAACAGGCTCTCTAGTCCCATACACCTCACCTTGGCAAGTCTGTCACCAGCCTTTACAAAGCCTTCGGAAGGTGCCAGGAGTGTCACAATATGGATCAAATTTACACCCTGAAGGGTCTGTTTGCCCTGTGCCAACAGCAAACAGATCACACAGCAAACCACCATGGAAGAGAAGACTGGATCAACCACAGCATAACAGCAGTTTTCCAAGAAGGATGCACAAGCTGTCCTGAGCACAAGCCACAGCTTGACAAAACTTCAGAACCATCTTGAGGAGAAAGCATTTTTCACAGCTACTGCCACCAAATCAGACAGTGCAAGCGTGACCAGCCTGCCCTCGTCCTGTCACCCAATGTGGCCTCACTGGGCACAGCCTCCCTCAGGAACAGGCTGCAGACACTGCTCCAGAGTCACACACACAAATGAAGAGACATTTTATAACACAGACCTTGAAAGAACAATGATTAAAGTACAGTGCTTCCACTGTACTTTATTTCTAATCCATGGATACCAGTTGGGGAATATTCTTTTCATATAACCTTTTATTGTCAATTTAAGTGATGCAGCGTTACCAGCATGTTAAAGAGTTCATTCATTAGAATTAGAAACTTGCTTATAATACTCTAATACCTTTTTATTGATAATAACTTTTTTAATTCTCTATCTGCATATTTGTATACATTCCCTCTGTTTCCAATCCATTATATTGAAGCACAGCACATAGATTTCTTTATTTCAATATTGGCAATTCATGGATTTCCAGTGTGGCTAATTCACCCCTACTGATAAAACTCTCCATGATATTCATTTCACACACAGAACCATCATATTTCACGCACTCCTTCAAACCCATTACTCATTGCTAAAATCTGAGAATTTTTTTTTAAGCCTTTGTACATTTTGGATTAATAGAAAGTCCCAAACCTCTAAAGACATTAGTGTTCAAATGAATAGAAATGGCTTTTTGATCTTAAAATTGCAGCAATTATCATATCCCATAAACTGCAGGAAAATCAAGTGGCTTGAATAAACATTACTTTCTTCCTCCCCAAAACTGGCATCTACCATTTGCCTCATTGAATGCTAAGGCATACCAGAGAAAAGTCTGCTTTTATTCTTCATGTTAAATTAAGTAGATCAAGTTTCATTAGTAATACGTGCATATTATTAAAAACTCAACTAGTTAAGTCTCGATTTTTCAGGAAAAGTAGATAAATCAGGATTAAGTCTAATTTGTTACCATCAATAAGACAAGTAAAAAATGCTGAGTACTTTTTAGAATTGCAAAGCTCAGCGATGAAGTCCCTCAGGCCTTAATTTCCCAGATGTCAAAGACTCTTAGGAATTTCAATAATGGTTATTAATCATCTCAGAGTACTTCTCCACAAGCATAGAACCCTTGTCCTATAATGTGGTGTGGTTTTAACCCCTAAATTTTAAAAGTACAAGGCATAACAGACTAGATATACATTAATTGGGCATCTTACTCTCAGGAACTTTCTGACAGTCAAGGTTTCTGATGCTGCTTTTTCTCCCTCCCCATTGTGTCTTAATCTCCAGCACATTGCTTTTCATGACTTGATAAAAGTTTCTTTTCTATTTGAACATTCCAGAGCAATCCATCATTGTCTAAGGCAGAATGGGTGTACATTAAATCCTCTCCACAAAGAAAAACCTCGGTGGCTCCTTTGATAGTGACATTCACGTTGATGTCATCGTGACAGTATTTACCACAGCAGTGTCAGGGACAGAACAATGTTCTCCTCCATCATAATTGCAGAGGTGGAAAAGTTACACAACAGAGATTAAGCTGAGGCAAAGTGCCAGGTACTCTCAAATCACCAAAAAATATAGACTGTTTTTGGCTTGATATCACTGCATCATGTGGTCCAAACCCATAATTAGTTGATCAAATCAAATGACAAGTTTGTTTATTCACCATCTGTCAGCACCTCTAGGTAGTCACCTTCTTCCAGAAGAATATCTCTGCCTGTATTCTTCCTTTCCCAGATGTTGTGGTGATTTTTCCTACCTATATCCTATCCATCAAAGCCAGGTAAGAACCTGCTGGCAGCATACACAGCAATGTTGGACAAATTCCCCACAAAGCCTTTTGCGATCTGCCGGGCGGCAACAACAGGTTCAGCACAATTCAGCTTAATGAGACTAAAACAAGCTCTTCCAGCTGAAATTATCAAAGACACACTCTGAGCATTATGAATTGTTTGGGAAGGCTGAAAACAACTTGAAGATTCTCATTGCCTTCTGCTCTTCTGGAGACTCATTGCCCTTCCAATGTCTAGAAAGTGAATCTGTCTTTCATTAATGGGCTCAAAGAAAGAGAAGGGAAAATAGGGATACTGCATAGGAAAACAAATCTCTTCCTTTCCTCCAACTGCAAAAGGAGTGATGTTTAAGTTTTTTCTCCCCTTCCCCACCAATATTTACAGAGCACATGGGACAATGTTCTTACAGCCCTTCCAGAAGAGATGCAACAGCAAAACAGTTCTTTACAGATCTGAATGCTAAAAAGGAAGAGCACAAGGACATAGGAATAGAAATTCAATGCAGATGGCTAACTGGAGAAGCCTGTCAGCAAAGAAAGAGATGAACACTTGCCCTTGAAGAAGAAAAAGTTCAAGAAAAAGTTGGTTTATCATCCCTTAAAAAGATATATTAAAATAGTGTTTATTAACTTAATGTTTCTGATTTTTCAGAAAGAAATGTTTTAATAACTGTCAGCTCTTAAATTGAAATTATATTTGTGTTAATACCTCAAATATTCTTTTATGTTCAGGAACATTTTGATTGAATCAAAATAAAAATATTTGGAAAGTTTTTGTTCTCTCCTCAGCAAAGAAAAATATAAGAAGGAAAATATTGTTTCTACTCAACTGGCTTAAGCAGCACACATGGCTGTGGTTGTTAAGCTCACCACCCAACATTACTTTCTAGGTTTTGACCAGGATTTTTGCTAGTTTTGTCTTAGTTCCTGATTTTTTCAGTCAGCAGATTTCTCTACCTAGATATTTTACTAGGTCTCTTTTCATGTCCAACATCTTCTGGCTTTTCAGCCTTAGCTTTGCAAGCAGGGATACAGGACATCAAAGGAACAGCTGAAGCATCAAAAATAAGCAAGCAAGAGAAGGCACCACCCTACGTGACAGGCTCCCCACCTTATGTTTCCACAATTTCAATTCAACATATTGAACAAAAAAAAGATCATCAAACAACTACAAACTTTCACTTTCTGACACCAATATGGTTTGTTGACAAGAAAGAATTTTTTGAAGGCAAGCATAAATTTGACTGGCAAAAATGTGATTTCTGCTAAGCGCGTTGTGTTGTTTTAAGAGAATATAGAGAGTTAATTTAAATTAAAATTCCGTGTTTCAAGTTCTAAAGCTCAACATAAGTGAAAAGATTAGACACAACACTTTCTAATATCAGTTCAATGTATCAAAGATAATGTGTATGGCAGGAAGCATTCTAGCACATCAAAGAGAAATAAGTTACAGATGTCTTTTGTAATTTTGTAATATTTATCAGCTTCTCAATCTAACATACTTCGTACACACGTATCACTTGCACTGTTTGGAAATCTTCATAATCCATCCTTTCCCTGATTACTATTCAGCACTGCAAAAGGAAAGTTTATGGGATGCAGTCCCCCAGTCCTGCCAGCTTGGTTGGTCCCCCTGCGCTGTTCCTGCACTGCTCCAAGATGCCCTCCAGGGCTGCTGTGCTTGGTTCTCTCAGCATCCAGGGGAGAAGGCAAAGCCAAACAGCTCACAGACCTGCAGGTTTGACCACTTCCAAAGCAGCACAATCGAAACTTTTCCACTGGAGCTGCTACAAAACAAGCATCCACCCCAACACCAGGAAAAAATACACGTACCACAGCCAGTGTAATATACAACACTCAGTACATACCTGCCAAGCCCTGACTAACCCCGCTGGGCTCAGTGGGACTGCTTTGTTATTGTCTGTCAAGTGTGGGAATGTTTCATCCAGGGAAAAAGAAGCAAGAGAAAACATATCCAAGTAAGAATACAGCTGAGGGGAAAAGTCTGTAACACCAAATCAGTTTTTCAGGCCCAGGCAGCTTTTTCTACATTCAGTTACACCTCAGACCTTTTTACGAGTAACTTATATTTTATTTTTTTAATAAGTATCACTGACTACATAGATTCTCTAGTTGTTTTAGTTTGCTGCTTCTTTAATGTTCATTTAAGGCAGTACATGTAACAATCCTTCATCAAAAAAAGGTTAATTTTTTTAAGTCCCTCCCTGGAGAACCCTATATCCAATGCCCTTATTCCCCTATACAAGCCTGACAATACTGCCAAGGTTCCAACATCTGTGTTTTCAAACCTTATTCCCTCTCCTACCAGGACTGTGTGCAGTAATGCACATATAATCAAAAATAAATACTTTAACCTTAGCAAGGTAAGGCAGTATCTATCAGAGAGATGAAAAATATATGGAAGCATCTTAGGGTGGTGTGGGTTCCCAACCATTTGTGATTTACTTCCTTTTGTGAATTACAATGAGAGTGTTTGGGATTTATGTTTTCATGAACTTTTAACTTCAAGTACTCTTAACTGAATTTTGACTAAATTTTTGCTTGTTGGAATATAAACCAAAAATGTTCTCTGTTAGTTTCACATTAATTTCTCTTAGTTTATCTCATTAAACAACTACACTTTAATGCACTTAAAATAAGAAGTTAGGTAAACAATTCAGAGTCCAGCAGATTCTTACAGGGGTCACTGTGTGTCATACAAACACCTGCCAAACATATGCTTTGAGAGAAACTTTTAATTCTCAGTTTATTTATTGGTAATAGTACTGTGAAAGAGCTGGATAGAAAAGCAGCATAAAGTGCTAAGAGGCGACTTCAGGGTTGCCATGGAAATTTGTCTGTGAGCATTCCTCAGTGTGTATTTGAGTGTCAAAAAAATTCTGCATTGGGCAAATTTAGCAGATAAGGAGTCTGCTTCAGGCTGAAGCAGCTTGGAGAAAAAGCCTGCATCCCACAGCCAAATCACCCAAGGAAGTTGATGCTAGCAATGTCTTGAAATTTCCGTGAGCACTTTATACCAGTGTGTAACTGACGTGCAAAGCCCAAAGCACCGTGTCACCCCCAGCCAAAAGCACCGTGTTACCTCAGGCAGCCCACAGCACTGTGTCACCCTCAGCCACAGCACCGTGTCACCCTCAGCCAGCCCACAGCACTGTCACCCTCAGCCAGCCAAAAGCACTGTGTCACCTCACCCAGCCCACAGCACCGTGTCACCCTCAGCCAGCGAAAAGCACTGTGTCACCCTCAGCCACAGCACCGTGTCACCCTCAGCCAGCCAAAAGCACTGTGTCACCCTCAGCCACAGCACCGTGTCACCCTCAGCCAGCCAAAAGCACTGTGTCACCCTCAGCCACAGCACCGTGTCACCCTCAGCCAGCCCACAACACTGTGTCACCCTCACCCCGCCCACAGCACCGTGTCACCCTCAGCCAAAGCACCGTGTCACCCTCAGCCAAAGCACCGTGTCACCCTCAGCCAGCCCACAGCACTGTGTCACCCTCAGCCAAAAGCACTGTGTCACCCAGCCAAAAGCACTGTGCCACCTCACCCAGCCCAGAGCGCCGTGTGACCTCAGGCAGCCCAGAGCGCCGTGCCACCTCACCCAGCCCAGGGCACCGTGTCACCTCAGGCAGCCCAGAGCGCAGTGTCACCTCAGGCAGCCCAGAGCGCAGTGTCACCTCAGCAGGCAGGGCACGGTGTCACCTCAGCAGGCAGGGCACGGTGTCACCTCAGCAGGCAGGGCACCGTGTCACCTCAGCAGGCAGGGCAGGCTCTGTGGGTGCTGTCCCCGGCCTGGGGCTGGGCTGTGTGTGCCGAGCCCCTGCAGCTCCGAGCGCTCGGCTCGCGGGCCAGGAGCGCAGCCTCGGCCCGGCGCTAACGCAAGTGTAAAATGGGAAAACAAACCCCACTGCCTTTCAGAGAGCTGACATGCAGAAAGCTCCTTAATGCAGAACTCTCTGACTGTAATTTTTCTTCCAGCCCTCTAAAAGAGCCCTGCTGTGTGTCGTAGTTCTGATTGAAGTATGAATTTAACTTTACCTGTGGGTCTAGATAAATAAGCACGGCCTTGCACCTTAAAAGTTGTTCCTTTAGCAAGTCTTTGTTTCTAAGCAAGTCAGAATATTTCTTATAGAAGAAAGTGTAAGCAGAAAATTTTCACACAGGGACATTGAGAGAAAGACATTTTGCAAAGAACTGGAGTTTCCTCACCACCTATCTGGCAATCTGCTATTTCTAGGCAAACCTTAAAAATCTGATTTTTTTTTGAGAAATTTGTTTTCAGTAGAAAAAAGACCTCATATTAAAATGGAAACATATTGCAGGAAGAGGTTGCTCTAAGTAATATTTCCTACAGGTGAATTGTTTAAATGAATTCTCACCTTATGATAAGCTTTAAACATTTCAACTTTATCTTTTTGGTTAATTTTACTTTAATGCTTCTAAAAACTAAAACATATTCCAGTTAAGAAACATTCATACTTTGTAGGAAAGATGAAATTCATCAGCAGGAGATATTTTCATACAAGAGAAATTATATTTTCAAACCACAGAAATTACATTTTCCTTATGATCCACATACTGTATTTTCCTGAATGCATTTGAAATCAACCTAAGTTTATGTTGTAGAAATAATCAGATTCAAACTTCTCATTCTGATTTATTTCCAACTATTTTTTAGTTTTTCTAAAAAAGAGAATTTTTTTAGGTTATTATTGCTATGTCCTACCATGTTCTTTCCCTGAACTGTATTAAAAAGCATTCTACAATTATATTATCACATGCTAAAAATATACTTTATTTTATCATTTGGGATATTTGCTCAATCCATGTATAAGAAATGCAGATACAGAATGGTGCTGTGGGTGACCCTGGCTGGATAAAAGGTGTCACCAAAGCTGCTCTTCAGAGCAAGTTAAAAACATTGTAACCATCACTGACAGGCCTGAGAATGTTTTTATGTTCAAGCTTAAGCATTGGAAAAAAAGGTGTTTGTGACAAAATGCTGACAAAACGTTATGGCCCTTCCAAACACAACAGTATAATTACATTCTTTGATTAACAGCTGGTTGAAAGAATTGCCACCCAGAACAGGACTCTGATTTGCAGCTGGAAACAGTCAATCAGAATTCCTGGATTATAGAAAACTCCTACAAGACACTATTATCTATACAGCCACAGCCAGAAGGTGTCAGGGAATCAATTCATATAACATGCCAGCTTAATAAAATCTGCATGCAAAATTTATGAATACAGTAATATTCCCTTATATTGTAAGTTATTAATGGTCAATTTAATGACTATCTACAGCTGAAGTGCTTTGGTTCTGTATGATATTTTAATCATCCTTAGGCATTTATTTAAATGCATTTCATTTTATAGCCATCAGCTCCTCACAGATAAGGCAGCCATTACATTCATATGGAGACATGTGAGGTAGCTACTAATTCTGTCTTTAAGCTGTTATTGATCCCTTAAAATTTACTACATCAGGAACAGAACTACATGTGCCATTACAACAGTACTTGTTCTAGTGCCTCAACTAGATTAAAAATATATTTATGAGAAGTGCTCTATGTGTAATCATTCTGTTATCTCTTTATGTTTACAGTGCACAGCCCTACATTGTTGGAAAATCAACATTCCCTGAAGATGAAGAAAAAACCTTGAATTCAAATACCAGTATCCTTAAGATGAAGCAGTGTTCTTCCTACTCCATATTTACATCAAAACAACAGACTTGTTAAAAGCTTTTCTTTTAATTTTAATGAAGGTATTATTCAAAAGTTCATTTTGTTGCTTCTATATAGAAATAGTCATGAATATAAATAGCCTTATAATAAGTATATGAAACTTCTACTTGGATCCATGGTCAGGCAGGATGGAAAACTAAAGAAAGCAAGTCCTAGGAGACTGGAGATTTTCTTTATTATACAGGAAAACAGTATTTTTAGATCAAATCTGATTTTTGTTCCACTAAACTCGCTATAAGAGACCTGAGAATCCCTACAAGCCACCAGAAAAGACTGAGACTCTAGGATGGAACACTGCAGTTGTTAACAACTGAAGTGCAAAGTACGTGCTGAACAAAGTCCCTGACTCCAATAATAGCCATAAAAAGAAATGGATGAGATGCAATTTTCACCCTACTATTTTTTGAGGCAACTTGTGGTCATTAAATTAGGGCTTTTCTATTTGTTTGCTGTTTGTTTGGCCTGTAGAGCCAAAGGAAAAGGAGTTGGGATACTCTACACGAAGAGATCAAGGACACCACATATGCATAATTTTAGTCCTCTTGCAAGTAAAGTCTATAGCAAACGTATCCTCCTATGGAAAACCTCAGCCACCTGCACTGGAAAGGATAAAAGACTACATCTCATCTTTATTTTCCATATCATAACTCAGTTTGTCTTATGATCAGTTTGAGATAAATATAACCCTTACAGAATTTAGATCTACTCCTATAACTGTAATGGCTCACAAAGCTATTTCCACTTCAATATCTCTTATAAATAGAGATAATTATAATTCATTAAAAACCACTTTAATCCATTTCAATTTTTCCCATGTCATCAAGCAAGATAACATATGCACAAGCATTGGACTAAAGCAACAAACTAACCTGAGAATCAGCTAAATTATATTTTACTGGTGCTGCAGCTCCTTGAAAATAAAACACGTGCCTGATCAATGATACCAGGAGTATCTGAATATATGAATTGCATTCTCAGATGTATTTTAAGCTATAATGTGATTACAATATTATATGCTTAGTAAAATATTCCAAAGGCTTCAAGAGAAATATGATTCTTAAATAGGAAGACATTCTTCATTTCTATTTTACTAATGATACAATAAACAAAGGGTTTCAAAACCGGTGAAAACAATTTAAGAACCCACCCAAACTCAAACTGTTGTCGTATGGATCTATGCCTCAGGGAATTGATTTAGTGTAATTTCTCTACTGTCTAATAAAAGGCAAAACCCTGTAAAATCTTCATTTTGGGTCACCATTAATATCTCTGCTCCATTCTGCTGCCTACTCACTTTTGACATACAATCTGCCCCTCTGCCAAATCTGGCAGGGAATTAACTTTTCCAGCCTAAAGATAAAGTATAAAATGTAAATGTTATCATGCTACACACATGATAAATGTTCATATCCAAAATCCTTTATACTTCTTTCCTTGCAAATTTAGCCCAAACTGGCAAGCTCAGTTAGGAAAGACAGTTGAATCTATGAAAAAACAATGGATTGACCCCACATATACATCATTCCCTTACTTCGAATAAATTAGAAATGTGTAACCAAAGACAGTAATATGTGATAATCTTTCATTTTTTATTATGATTTCATAAAGCTTTAAAATTGTGGGTTTGCTATATAAATACAGCATCTTCTCCTAGAAAGTTCTACTCAAAGTTAGTTTTATTAAATGGCCTCATTTGAATAAGTAGAAAGACTTTAAATTAGTAAGGACTATTCACACAAGCACACAGAGGTGAAATCAGCACCACTTTCACTGGTCTTCTGCTTGTTTTATTCTGTTCTGTAAGGTAAATGCAGTAAAATAACAGAATATGATGATAAAAATCACAAAGGAATTTATCTTGTACACGTGGCTTGGTCAGTGCCCTTGGCTCTGGCCTGCAGCTTGCTGGCACAGGGACTTTTCCTCTGGAACTGCTTTGCAAGTCAGGATCCTCTGTATTCAGAGGAGCAACACACTCTGCATATGCACAACGTTCAACTTGGAAGCATCTGATAAACATTAAAAACATACTGTCTGATAAACATTGAACATACTGTCCCCATTCTGCCACCAAGCCATAGCACTGCTGCAGCCCCTGGCATGTGCCCACCCAGCTGCTGGGGGAATGAACAGCTGGCAAACCCCAACAAAGTTTTGCAATTGTATTCCAGTGCTTTAAAAAGAAAAAAAGATACGANTGGGAATCAACATCTGGTCTGGGGGATTCATTTTTGTAATTTACTTTCATATCTCTCTTAGTCAAAATAGAGAAAGAAAGGGAAGGCCCCAAAACCACACTTCTTATCACTNCAACAATAACTTCTCTCTCATTGCCAGATTTTCCTAATCCATACAGGGGTATATCTCACCATCTTTTGCATATCCAAGGATAGGCAACTTTTCAGCTCCCTGCTAATAACACACACCTCAAATCACACACTCTGTGTTCAAGGTTCCCATTTCCTGCTTGAGCAGTCGTTTGACAACTTGTGAAGTGGGAGTTCTGGGGAGATTGAAAACCTGTTGACTGAGGTAGAAGCCCAGAGCAGCAAGGAGCAAAAGAATATTCAGAAGATTTTTACACCCTGAAAATAGGTACTGGAAATCACCTGGTCTTCTGTCAGCACATTCAAGCGCATTTACATTGTACAGGCACTTAAGAAAAAATATCCTTCCACATTTATTCCCAAGCTACCAACTTCAGCTGGGTTTTATGACTTGCACATCATGAACAAAAAGTAAATTAGAGCATTAGGATTGCAATTTAGGTTTAATATACAAATCAAGAAGCACTCCAAATTACTGTCAGTGTATCTACAGGGGGAGAAAAGAGGGGAAAAGGCTGTATAGAGCTTCCTCTGAGGCTGTATAGAGCTTAACAGAAAATGCAAAATTTGACAGGGAAGTCAAATAAAAGCCAATTGTACTAAATTCCATGCTAAAATCTATTATTTGGGGTTAATCTGTAGGAGTATTTTCCAAAGACAGTACTTTTAACATCTTTGGACAACATGTGTTTACCTAGGCAGCCATAGAAATTAGGAGGGTGGTTAGTCTTAGCCATCTACAATGGCCAATCACATCTTGTTAAAGCTTCAAAGCACAGAAGTGCTTGTGCTAGGAAGTGAGTAGGAACAGCTACCCCCAACTAAATTACCAACACCTAACTCCAAGGCAAGGCTCAGTCCTGTCTCCACACTAAAATGACATTACTGTGTGTGTTTTTACAGGACATCATGCAACCACCACCACAGCTTCCCTGATCACTCAGGGTTTGCTCCACCCTTGCCCACACCATGCTGCAGCCACTGACCTGTCCCTAGAGCACCTCTTAGTAATAAAAGACAACTTGTATACAAAATACTCATTGTAGGCACCACCACCATCACCACTGAAACTCTGTGAAAATTCCAGGAGTCCTGAGAAAATTGTCTGTTCTTTGCAGTCAGTTAAATAATTTGCCACTTTATCCTGTTGTCATTGTGAACAGCAGCTGCTTCTTCAGCTCCTTCTTAAGCACAGCCACTTCCCACTGGAGAGAACAGCATGGTTGGTCTCTGCAGATCAGGGCCAAAACATAACCCTTGGCATGACTCCCATTCAGCAGAGAGCACATCTTAAAACATTGTTACAGTTTTCGTGCTAACAGGCAAAATGCATTATCACAGCTCATTCAAGTCTCAGGTCTTGATTATCCAAAATCAAAAGAGGTCACTCAGCATTTATTTCTGTAGGCCATAATTTAACAAACTGCAGAAGTGTGTGCTCAGGTTTAGGCACCTGAGTGGCCTCTTCCAAGAATGTGGTACTCCCCGACCCAGACCATCAACTTCTTGGGTGTTTAAGTGATGGAAGAACACCTCGTTGTGATTTCAGTTTAAATTCTCTCACAACAAAGGTCTGGGCTCCAAATGTAGGCCTCTGAGAATAGAGGGGGATATTGCAGTTCTACTGTAAAGACTCTGTACAGCATTTTTCCTTTCTGCTGATCAAAAATGTCAGCCAGAAAATTGTAGTTATTGATATATTTTTATACTGCAAACCCCTGTAATCTAAAGATGGCTTTAATTTTTAGCAGAGGAAAAAGCAGAAGTTAAAACATTACCTCTAGCAGTTACTCTTAGACACTTAATACATGACATGACCTACTGAAAGTACTTTTCTGATATTACTGACATTTGTTTAACCTATAACATTAATTCTTTGTAGCTCAATAAATCTGAGTATCTTCCCCCTGTATCATCAAAAGACTGATACTGACAAAGAAAGTCAATCTGCGGCCCCCACAAAAATAATAGCTTTCTATTACATTTGCCATTTCACCTGAATAATTCCTGATAATCATGAATAATGATGTTATTTGACATTCTAATGATATCATGCTGTGCAACTTCAATCCATCAGTCACTGTCAGGAAGGTCAAATATTTGTATTCCATTACATTATGCAGAGTTCATTAAACAGTTAAATGACATTATACACCTTAATTATACTTCCAAATGAAACTAGCACATATCGTTTAGATTTTAGAGTGTGTGATGCATCTCCATTTAAAAGAAGGATCCTGATTTTGAATATTTGCTTGTGACAAAGAAATATATTGAAACTTCAAACAGCAGTTCTTCAGTTCTAGCAAATCCTGAAGTGAAGATGAGTTCCCTTGATACACCTAAAAACACCATCTTCTTCACACACCAAATAAGTTATCTGCTGTTACTGTGGGTTACTTACTGATCCTAACAAGGGCTCAAACACTGAGACATAAATGCCCCAGGAAACTGATTGCTGACTAAAGCTGTCTGGATCCAAAGCGAGAATGTAGCATTTATGCAAGGAAACAGATAGGAAAAAAAAAGAGGAAATTTGTTGCCAGTACTATTTTCCTCTTCTTGAAAGCAATGATTTAAAGTTTATTTCAACACAACTCAAAATCTGCAGGACTGGATCAAAACCAACATAAGAAAAATGAAAGAAGCATATTTGGCTGTGGAGTTAAAAGAGTTCTGTTTTATTGATACGTAACATTCCAAAATTCTACACTCAGCCCAGGTCATCAGTGTAAATACTTACTACCAAACTACTACAGGAAGTAGTCTAAAAGACTTGCTTTGCATGAATACAAGTCTTTTTTTCTCCCATCAAAACAATTATCAAGAAAAATAGTCAGAGGTTCTCAGACAGTCATTAAGTAATCAGTGGCTATGTATTGATTTAAGTTGACTCTCTAAGAAATCATAGTCCTTGTAACTTTACTAAGAATCGCCTTTCCACCACAATCTTCTAAGTGAGACACACACACAACAGGCAAAGAAATGGGAAGATTAATACAAGGAAAAACATGTTTAAAATCCACAAAAAAGTACAAGTAGGGACAAGATCTTTCTTTGATTATTGTAGTTTACCAGATTACAAAAGGCTTATTAAAATCCAACTTTACTCTCAGCTACAAAGTGGCTACTTCTGAAATGAGTCTCTGAGTCTAATATTAAAAGACCAAACCAGCATTTTTATCAGATTGTCTTTAATTTATTACAATATTTTATGTATGGGAAAAGAATAAAATTCATCTGATTACAGCAGTTATGTTTTTCAGTTCTTTATGTAGCTTGATCCACTGATGGGCAATGTGCTTTCAAGTAATCAAAATCAACTCAGTCATGTATGAAACTGGAGAAGTTCAGCAAAAATTCAAGAATCCTGTTGAACATGACATGAGTAAATAACAGGGTTTCCTTCTCAATATTAGTCCAGCCTGTATGTCTGTTGGCATCTCTAATTTACAGAAAAATAGCTGAAACATCTAAACCAATACAGCTTTGGAGAATAAATTGAGTAAATAACTGCCATCATATAGAAGTAGCTGATCTAAAGAGTTTATTTAATTTCTTTGCTTTCTGAAGAATTGGGAAAAAAATTTGTTTTCCTTCACATTATCTATTCTTCACTGGTCTAAATCTCTGATAGCTCCCAAAAGGTATTGGAGGGAACTGGGAATAAAGAGCCTACCAGTTTCTGAGTTACTCCTTACTGTTACTCCAGTAAAATTATTTTCCAGTAAAAGGACATTTTTCCACTTATTGGAAACTACTTTCAAATGTCTTTCATTTGTGGTATTTTTACAGTCTGAAGTGATCCGAGCTACACTGTCATCTGTAGAGTCAAACCTAATTAATTTCTTCTCTACTTCCTTTTATCAGTGCCAAATGCATCCTCACATCCTTATTACCAAATACTGCACAGTGGTGAAGGCCAGGCCCTGGAACTCAGTGTCTAACAGAGCAGATTTAAAGCCCTAAAGAAAACAGCAGCCTGGGTCACATTCTCAGCTTTCAGTGTGCCCAGCACTCCAAGGAGGAGGACAGAAAGATGATGACTGCCTTTTTTTTCTTTCATATGGAATGGTTATTTTAAACTTAATTTCAACTGGATCTGCATAGAAACTTTTAGAGCTAAATTAAGTCTCAACAATACAAAATAAAAAATATTTAAGGGCTAATATTTTTACATCAAAAGGCACAAAACAGCTAATATCATAAGATGAATCATGCAACTGAAATCAATCTTAAACCTTGCTGCTAATTGGGCAAATTGAATTGCTTTCAGTATATGCAGCACACTTATGTTTCCCTTTCCTTAACAAATGACAAACAATCCAGCAGTCACTACAGGTAATGATATTTAATTACTCAATGGGAATGGCACTTCAACGAGGTTTATCGCTGTGTTGCATAAAATATGTGTTTATATTAAAACTAATTTGGGGAGTTTTCAGTTTCATTATTATACTGAACAAAGCAAGGCTGTCATGGAATATAATCAGGACGTCACAAAGGACCTTCTTAAACAGATATTTAGAATTCTGTAGCTCTGACAGCAGAAGCTTTGCAGAGTGCAGCAGCTCAACTGACAACCAACAAAAATTAGATTCAAGATTTGGAATAACATTAGTTTAGGTGATTCTGCTGGCTTTCACTGCACTCCAATACAAGGAGCAAGGACAATGGGACAAGGAATTCACAGGGAACCTCCTCAGCCCTGCAATAGTGGGACAGTCAAAGGTCCACTGTCTCTCATGAGAAACACAGAACACATTTTATACCTCCACAGTTTCTCTTCTTCTCTGTGCAGCATTTGTAGTGGCATTTTTAGTTTTTAAATAAAGCACTTGTAAATACATATTTTTAATGGTCACATGTTCCCAAATATGTGAATTCCAACTGGGAAGTACTCTCAAATTCCTTATGTTTCACAGTATCTTACTCTTAAAGCTATCTTCTACCCCTTGTAGGTAGAAATTAACAATTTTGGTCAGTCTGTGACTACTGACCAACTGGTACAGTGCTAAGAATAACAAGTATGCACAACTTGCTAAGAAGGACAAATATTGATCTTTTTACAGCCCACGAAATTCCCCTGCCTACGAGTGGAAACAATTATCGCAGGAGACCTGCAACGTGATCTCAGCAACGGCTTTGAAAAATCTAAGCCACCAAATACATATGGCAGAAAAAGCCTTAAATACCATTTTAAACCAAAATACGAATTAAGAAACAGAATCAGATTAGATAAATCATTATTTTTCTCTCTTCAAACCTGCAGGGATAAAGAGCATGGATTTGGTAAATTACTGTTTTTTCTCTTCAAACCTGAAGGGATAAGGAAGACAGGAGGTGTCTGACAGGACAGAACACTCTCATCTCCTCACAAAATCACCAACTGGGAAATAGGCTTTAGAAGTAAGAACGTATCCTTATGTCATGCAGTAAATGGGTACAACAAACACTGGAGATCTACAACAGTTGACAATTTTTCTTGCAAAGATTAAAAAGTTTAAAAAGGGAAGGAGAAGTAATGAGATGGAAGAGAGTTATTGCTGCTGAATCCTCTGACACATCAGATGACAATCTTGATTCGACTTTCATTATTTAAAAAGACAAATAGAGCATCTCTCTGTGCCTTTTCAATTGTGACAAAACACAGGTATCAAATCACTTCATTTCCTTTACTCTGATATCTGTAGGCAATATAAAATGATCCCCTATGGACAACACTTTAGCTAAGGTACAAAGTTAAATTCATTCAGGTACCATCAATGTGATGGTTAAAGATCAAAGGGGATCTGAAAAAAGACTCAAAGCTGGATTGCACATCATTCCCTTTCCCCTGCTCCCTCACTATGCCTCCATGTGGAATAAATAGAAGGATAACTCAAAAGTAGAAGATTTTTGGAATACATAGGTACAACAGCCATCCAACCATTGCACAGAAGAGGACCTTGCATTTCTACTACTTACTTAAAATAGTAATTTTTTTACCCTTTCATTTAGTAGTGCCAGATTCTTTGTATCTGCTTCATATCAAAATACTCATTACTATATGTGCTGGGGCTTAAATTAGGAAGATCAAACCCCATGACATTTCAAAATAGATTCCCTGTATAAGTCTCCATTCTTACCTATGACAGGTACATAAAATCATCTGTTTGATTTGCACACAAAAATGCCCCTGGTTTTAGCAGTCAGTTTTGCAGTGTCTGCTGCACTGCAAGACTGGAACAGATACAAATGAGCAGATAAATCCATGGACTTCTAAAACACCAAGGAATGTTAAAAACCATCCTCAACAAGAAAAAGGAATCCACACCACACATCAGGGTTCCAGTAAAACAAGCAATGCTGCTATGAATGCCAAACAAATGGACCAGATTTTTCTTGTTTCAGGATGAATAAATCCTGACCTGGACTCTCACTGGAGGTTTGGATTAAGATTATCATTCACACAACCTGGAAAAAAAACCTCATCTTGGCATTTTGTCTCGCTATAGTTTAAAAATGGGTCAAACAAGCTTCAGATTTGTATATAAAGATGTAATAAATGTTATAAAAACCATTGTGTTCTTTCTTCTAACACCAAACTTTTATGTAAGAAGGATGTTTCTCCACATTAAAAAAAAAAATTCAATACCACAGGTTTTTATAATTAAGTCATAATTGATATTAAATGCATTTAAATTTATTTTGTCAAGGAACATCAGAGAAAAGGGAAAAACTTGCATTGCTTTCTAAGGTAAAATAGCCTCAGCAAAATATTATGTTAAGTCAGCAGTGCTCCATTAACATCAGTGATAAAAATAGAATTGTACAACTCCGCAATATTTTTGTGATGAACTTTCTCCAGGTCAAATTCAGATTTTTTTTGAAAGACAAGCAAGTATAACTTATTTTATTAATATTGATAGGTTCATAATAAGGAAACATTAATTGAGCAGAAATGTCATTAGTATTCTTCCACATGACTGGATACTAATTAAGTGGCTTTCTGGTTTTTATCCTGAAAGTCTTCTCACTACCTAAGAAGAGTGGCAATTCCATGTTTTACATTCACTCAAAATGACTGCAGAAAAAAAACAGCCAAAAAACCCTTCCTTGCAACTCTTCTAGTTCTTCTGCTTCTCAGTGTAAGTAGACACGTCTCAAGCCTCTCGCTAAATTTTTTTAAGGAGAGTCATTTGAAAAATACATTTATCCTATTTCAAAGCGTTTACAGAGTTTTCACTCCCAACGTAATTTCTCTCCACCACAACAGAGCTATGCAAATTGAATTTAAGAGTTTGCCTTCATTTTGTCTTTAATTTGCACTACCTGGAGCTAAAGTAATTGGCGGGGGGAAGAACACGCAATTTCATTTTGCAAACGTGCCAGAAGTTTCTGCAGAACACTGAGGCAGGAGGCACTTGGCTCTAAGAAGAAAGCATTAGATGGTTTGCAGCAGTGCTGGTGGTCCTTGTATCAAACACTCAACAGGCAGGTAAAGCTTGGCAGAGGTGCCCTGCTCTGTCCTCATGATCAGGCAACTAGAAACCCAAAACATCAGACTTGTTTTCAGATGTAGTTCAAATTAATTGAATTTTGCCCTACAATGAATGCAATTCACAGAAGTTGTGTTAGAGATACAATCACTAATATATGAGTTGAGCAGAATTTTAACAAATTCTAAGTTAGATGTTAATAGATATTTAGAAATAGAGTAACTTTATGTTCCCTTTCAAGCTCCTATCAGGCATATGAGGTTAAGAGGTCAATAAAGCTGCTTAATTTGTAATTCTCCATTCCTATTTTCGAAGTGAAATGATACCTCCTTCAAAAATAAGACCCACCTCTCCTCTGAAACCTTATCTAATTATCTTGACTTCACTTCCTTATGCACCTTTTCCCTTCCTTTTTATAATAATCTTGCTTTTAAAGAAGATGAAATTCCATTTTGAAGGCTTGAGAGTGGCAAAAAATGTCAGCTCCCGGCTGTCCCACTAAGAGTCCACATCAGTCAGTGAGTGAAAGAGAGAAACTACTCTGAATTCCTCCATGTCAACTCAGATTCCATCATTATCATCCCTCCATACAGATAATAGCTTCTTATTAAGCTTAAAGAGAAGTTCAATCTTGATTTCAAAGTACCAGACAATAACAAATGCTCCTCACCTCTAGCAATTTCTCTGAGTCACAAAGTTTACCCTACGTATTAAAAAATAACCACTGCTTACAGTTCAGGCATCCCCAAACTCAGATTTACAGCTATAGCTCTTATTAATGCCATCGTTAATCTAAGACTTTTGTTTCTGGAAATTTTGTTCCCATATATACAAACCTGTTTCCCCTTCCCCTTTCTTTCCTTCTCCCTTCTTCCTCTTGCTCCCCAGATCACACATTTTGGACTCAGTAAAAAAAATACTGAATGAAACAATGACACATTTTTAAAATATGGTCATAAATAGTTACATTTTTACACACATATCAGAGCAAAATCTTGTATTCTGATACACAAAATTCATCAGACCAGGCTGCATAAAAAGCAGAATTTTCAAATTTACATATTGAAACTCATACTCATTGCACACAATTTCTAATTTTATGAAGCAAACAGCAACAAGGCATCTCAATATATTCCCAATTACTAACAGGAAAAGATCATAGAATCCTGAACTCAAAGTAGCTGCTCTTAGGCAACCTTTGTAGAGAGATCACTCATCTGAATGCAGTACAATGCTACACTCGAGCATCAGAAGGAGAATATTCAACTTTTATTGTACAATGAGAACATTTGCTCAAGAGAGATCATTGAGAGATGCTGAGGTTTTCATGTTTTGATTAGAAGCAGTAGAAGTCAGCAGGTTACAAGGAACAGCAACAAGTAAAATACATTAGCAAATGAATAGCAGACTATGCACACTTGTGCAGCCTTAGAAATCCAGATATGGTATGAGTGATAAAGTGAAATACATCTGTATCCATGAATTATGCACTCCACTTCCTACCGCAGCCTCATTTTACAACAAAGCCTCCATTGTCTCCTATGTTGGTATCTAACTTCACACAGGACAACTTACTAAAACATAATTTACCCAATTAGCTGCTCAGAGAAGGTGCTTGACCCTCTGCCAAAGCTCTGCAAAGCAATTATGGGGCCTTTTGGAATCACTGTACTTGATAGTGTCACTTATCACTTCAAACCACAGAGGAAAACATTCCCTGAACAAAAGAAGGAGCACAGGTGGGCACCTTTGGACACACAGAAGGTGGGAGATCCTGTACGTGACCCCTCTGGAGCAGCCAGTGAGGGGAAGCACAGCACAGGGTATGAGCTATCTGTGCTGTGTGCGGTGGAGAGGAGGAAAACAGGGAGGGAAGGACTTTGTCCTACCTAAAAACTATAGAAGCCAGAAGAGGTGAAGCCCAACAGACTCGAGGCCTTGCATCTCAAAACCCAAGCTATTTTACACAGGTATACAGATGTCTAGTGCTGTGTCAGAGCAAAGCAATTGTGCTCAAGATTTTCCTTTTTCCTTAAGCTGCATCTGAAGAAATCTGTATTGGTGACAGGACTCTCTCCAGATGTCTGCACCAGCACTCATCAAGAGAATACAGTAAATTGGCTTTACCCTCAAAGGACCGACCTCTACACCAGGCAGTCTAAAGAGATCAGGCTATGGCCTAATAGATCACTCTTTATGTTCTGGAGAAGGCACTAGGAAGGCACTTCACAGTGGCCTGTTCCTTCATTCCTGTATATTTAGGAGCATTCCTGCTTATTTCTCATGTGCGTGGCACGCCCTTTATTCCCTCTTGGCTGCTGAAGGTTGTACTGGTTTGGGCTGGGATGGAATTAATCTCCACAGGAGCTGCCTTGGGGCACTTTGGCATTTGTGCTGGGGACAGCATTGACAGCTCAGGGATGTTTTCACTGTTGCTTTGCTGCTCCTCACCCCACCTTGGGGGGTGGCACAAGGAGCTGGGAGGGGACACGGCTGGAACAGCTGATCCCAACTGACACAAGGGATATCCCAGACCACGGGGGGTCATGACCAGCAAATAGAGATAAGGGAAGGAGAAGGAAACTGAAGAAGGTATGGGAGGAAGAAGGAACTGAAGGGGTGTTCAAACTTCCATGTGATGGGGCCCTGCTCTCCTGGGGATGGCTGAACATCTGCCAATCCCCGGGAAGCAGAGAATGAATTCCTTGGTTTGTTTTGCTCATGTGAGCAGCTTGTGCTTTACCTGTTAAACTGTCTTTACACCAAACACTGAGTTTTCCAATTCTCTCTCTCTTCCTGCTGCAGGGGAACAGGAAAGTGGCTATGTGGTGATTAGTGGTTGACCAGAGTTAAACCACAATAGAGGTCCTCTAAATATAAGGAATACGAAATGGTTACTTGTGAAATTATGAAATATCTTCTTTAGATTATAGTTATGGTACATCAAGGAATATTAATGTATATTTCCACAGAAAAATACCATATATTAGTCTCTTCACAGAAAGGATAAATGATGACAGATTAACAGTGGGTCACTGGATCTCCTCTTAGGAGTTGTAATAGGAAGTTCATGCCAGATGCCTCTCAAAAATGTGTTACTGAAGAAAACACATAGTTGTATTACACTGAACAGCACGAAATATCCCAATATGTTGGAAACAATAAGCAATAAATGAAATTTCCAATTGACTTTCCAGCAAATCTATTCTCATTACAAATGGAGATTTTGCATGTATTGCATTACTTATGGTAATTGTGTGACATCTATTATGAGTAACCATGTATTCCAATCATCTCTTTTAATTATATTCTGCTGTAAGAGCAAGTCATGCAATAGCTTACCCAGACTGGTTAACTGTGTGTGTGCTGCATATCACTTTCTAATGGCTATATTGAGGACAAAAGGTGCACAAACTGTAACAGGAATGGCTTGTAACTGTCATCTCCTTCATTAGCCAGAAACTGCTTAAACAACTGAAAAACCCTGGACTTAAATCCAGTTATATACTGAGGAAAAAAAAGGTTTTGTACTCCTTTCTTTTCAAAGCTCGTGGTAATTGGTACCTGAATGCAAAGTTTGTGGTTATCTGCTACTGATGCAGATAAATTTTCAATAGTGTCACAAGTGCAACAGCAGCAAACAACTCCTTTGGATTTGTTATCCACCGTCCATTTCTTTGTTTGGATTTTACTGACATGATAAAAAGGATAAAATTACAGGTTTGTTCAATAAGCACACCAATTACAAATTTGCTCTCCATTAGACTAGAAAGTAACGGCTGGACTGAAAGTATTCTTTATTTATGAAATCATAGAACTGTTTAGGTCAGGAAAGACCTTTAATCTCATTAAGTCCAACCCTTTACTCAACACTGCCAAGGCCACCACTAACCCATGCACCCAGGTGCCACATCTACACCATTTAAATCCCCCCAGGAATGGTGACTCCCCTAAAGCACTGGGCAGCTGTGCCAGGGCTGGACAACCCTTTTGATGAAAACATTTTTCCTAATGTCCAATGTAACCCCCCCTCAGAACAACTTCAGGCCACTATTCTGTCCTGTTGCTTGTTCCTTGGGAGAAGACACTGATCTCCACCTCTCTACAACCTCCTTTCAGGTAGTTGTAGAGAGTGATAAGATACACAGGACTTCACAGTCTTTTAAACAAGAATGCCCATTATTGTGTTAAACGTCAAAGGAAACACTCATTTAATGTTTTCTGTGTCCTGCCTCAGTTTCCATGCCACTTTTCATACAAAAGTTTGCTACCACTTAATTTCATATCCTTCCACATTGCTTTGCTCTTCTGCTTTTTAAGCTTGACTTCTTCCATCTCCTTAGATTGAGGTTTTCTCACTAAACATTTGGCCAGGTTTCTTGCTATGCTAAAATAAATTCTTTTACCAGGTATTTCTGTCACCCCAATGACAGAAACCTCAAAGCAGATTCACTGCAGTTACTTTGAAACTACAGTTGCAATATGCTTTGATAATGAAGGTAAACATGACAAAATGGGAGCCCTTCTGCACATCCCTGGAGCTCATAAGGACAAGAAGTTCCACTTTTAGAAGATGCACATTACTAACACACTTTCAGAATTGGACAGTGAGTGCCCCTGAAACACACAAAGCAGTAGAGAGATTCATGTGTAATGTGGTTTAAGCCATTTATAAGTTCCAGTCAATGATGATGACAAACAGGTGAATAAAAGCCATTAGACAAAAATGGAATTGGAATTTTTTAGCTGAATTTTAGTATTTGTTAGCAATGTAGTCAAGAAATTTAGGTGCATAGATCCAACCTATTATGACACTGCTTACAAGTCCAGAGATCTCATTACTTTCCACACAGTTAGGGTAAAAGGTTGGATCAACACGTGACCAATGAGAGACTGCTCAGCCCTCCACAGCCCTGGAAAGATGCAACAGGCTCCAACCCAGGAGATACTGCCTCTCCCTCAAGTGGCCTTACAGAGCTTTTCTAACACCTCTTCCAATGTAGGATGTGCTACAGTCTGAGAAATTCTTACCACTAATCTGCTGAATACATGTAAATAAGTAATTTAATTGGTAATTTACTCCATCTGCAAATAGGCAAGAAATACTTCTGCTCACACATTACCTTCTTTTTTTTCCTTTCTATTTACAATACTGGCACAAAGGATTTAGAATGGGATTTTCATCAGTACCAGTATATTAATGCAACTATAACAATGCAAACAGAATTGCACATCCTTATGGTGAAGGACATCCTCTTTCAACAGTCAGCACCTTCCAAGCAAAACAAGACTTGAAGGGAGAGAAAGCATTTTCATCAGACCAAATGAGACAGCTGAACTCCATCCCCACAAATAAGTCATACAGACAAGCTTTTGTGCACAGAGGCCTGGATCTGTTATCTTCAGAAGCAGCATTTCTTAATGCAAGTCAAACACCATCCTTTTGTTTGTAGACTGCAAACAAAATGACTCCAGCCCTGAGATAATTAACTGGCCTCTCTATCAGCAGCAAGTTCAAGTGGTTTGCATACACAGAGAGGATCAGTCATTCTTTGGGCTGTTTGAGGAGAGCCCTTTTCCCAGAAGGGACCTTGGGAATACAGCAAAGCTGCTCTGTTGGCTTGGTGCTGCCAAGGGCACAGTTCCATTCCTTGTCGTCTGCACAACATTGCTTAATTTTGCTAAAAGTTATTAAGCACAGGAACTGTTTTTCTTACACTCATTTGTGCAAGTAGACATTGTAAGGCATTAATAAATCCTTCTTGGGGGATCAGTAAGGAAGATCCGTGGAAAAGCTTTATTTGGGATCTAAGGTAAAAAGATAAGGCATTTTCACTGATACTCAACAGCTTCAGATACTTACAATACATATAGTAAGTCTGAATTTCCTCTGCATTCCTGATGAAGAGATATATTCTATACTTCCCCCCATTTCCAAATAAGATGCATCATTTATATCAGTTCTTCCCATTCAGGACGTCTTTGCTGCACCAGCAAAGGAACTGCATCCTCTTCCTAATGCCTTCCTCTTCTAGAGTTATTACACATTTTGAAAAATTCATGTAAGTAGTCCAGGCCTTATTGTACCAAACAACATTTCGTGTCTCCATTGTGATTCCCTTGCATCTCCAGCCTCATATTTAAATGATAAAGTCTTTACCAAGCCCCTTTATTTTTAGCTCTTTGCTAAAGAGCTAAAGGGAGCATGACTGCTCCTTAACATGGTGCTAAACAAACTAATAATAATGGTAATATATAGGAAGCTTCCCTAACAAGCACTAAAGCGAAGAGTATTTTCCCACAAGATTAGATATGTCTAACAAGTTGTTACAAACATGCAGTGTACATTATTGCAATATGTAGATATAAACATATATTCTGCAATATAACTGAATTTTATTTTCCTAATCTTAGTTTTATGGTAAATATTAACACTTATTTAGGCTGGAACCCATAAAATTCATACTTATGGTGCATAAATATAGATATGATAAATGTGTAATGTACAAATAAAATCATAACAGCAGTTCTCTAAGTTTATGAAGAATTAAAATTTCATGTGCAAGATAAATACCATGGTTTTCAACCAAACTTGTGAGAGAATACTACTGCTCTTCCCAGTGTGCTATCTTCAGTGGAAACTCTGTCAGGTCTGTAACTAAATGAAAGCTACTTTGAAAATATATTAAATAATAATACTAAATCCAAAGGATCATTTCTTTTTAACTGCAAAACTTTTAAGGAAAGCATTAGGAAAATCTTTGTGGCACTACAGAATACATGGGTCTCAAGCAATACAGCCCCTGTGACAGCAGAGACAGGGAGCTCCCAACCAGACAACTGTGCAGCACAGCAGATGCTGTTCTCACACTGCCTGACCCTGGATCCTGTCCCACCCCTGCAGCAGACCCAGAACAATTACACTGCAGCTCGGGGTGTTAGCAAGCCTTTGAAGGGAGCATCTGCTTCAGCTGATGTTTTCTCTGCTCATTAATGACAGGAACAAGCAGCAGTAACTCACAGGACAGCAACGGCCTCAGCAACAAATAAGGACCACTAACTCCATGTAGGGATGAAGGTGCCAGAAAATCTCATATGCTTTGGGGTTTTATACATGGTCTATTCCCCACAGTCAGAATACTGCCTGCTGGGAAAACTTACATATCTATGAAAACAGCAATACAAAATAGTCCAGCAAAATTCGGTATACAACAGTTAAACAGTCTTCTTTTTTTGTTTCCTTTTTGTTGCTTTTTTTAAATGGAAAAACCTTTTCATAATCAATTCCATACAAAAAGATGTTGTAAAGTGTTTATTCTAATTTATTACACAAATACATGTGCCCTTAGTAAGGGAGCCAAAGTGTCCACCACAAATTTCCATAAAATTACTTGGTCCCAATAACCCTCAGCTTGCTGTTCCCAGCTGTAAAGACTGTTCCTTTTAATAACCAATTCAATAAACTGCTGAAAAATGCTTTGTATAATATAGTACTGCCATAGATCTGCTGTTTGTCTCTGTCATTGTATATTGCATTCAATCAATTTACAAATGTTGCTGTGTTCCTTTTGTGCTAGTTCTTATGGCATCCTGAACACAAATCTAAAGATCAATACCTTGTCTACTGAAAAAAAAATTGGACACAACTAATGAATAATTTTATTTATAATAAAAAGTCCTAGTCCCCAGATGGATTCTGCTAATGTTGAAATTCATTTTTCACATTTAACACAAGATGAAAACAAGTACCCTGCACAACACCATGAGAAAGGCAGTGATAAAAACCAGTTCATATTTATTGAAGATGTGAGCAAAACCATGTAAAGCTCTGTTGTGGGGCTAAGAAAAAAAAATCAATAAAATGGGAGGTCATTCATAAGGTATTTGTTACCATATTAAAGCACAAAAAGTCCATGTCAAAGAGCAGGTGGAATTTGTTTCAAACAGCACCACAGTTCTGCTCTACGGAGCTGTGGAAGCAGCAAGGCTCTGAATGAAGTAATTCAAGCAAGAAGCCAAGGAGAAGCTGAGCTCGTGCTGTTTGCATGAGCTGATTCAGTTCGTCTTGTGCCTTTTGTGTGACAGAAACAATGCATGTGCTGACTACAGACACATCCCTGCACTGCTCCAGCTATTGAATAGCTGCCTCCTCCAAAACAACCACAGAGCTGTTCAAGGGAGCAACAAGTGACTGCTTTTCACAATCACTCTCGGCAAAGCAGCAAGCTGACAGAACTGAGAGGAAACAAGGACCCTTGGAAAAAGGGAATGGGTACCTGTATAAGGGTATCCCAGCAAGCTTCCAGAATACCCAGCTACCTCCTCCCCAATCCCATAACAGCCCAGATGTGTGCTGAATACAGTATTCATGTTCCCACCCAGCCCCCTGGCTCAGCAACAATGCCAGAAAGTCATCATGGAAGTACACCCCAAAACCCAGGATCTCAATAATCAGCACTGTCCCCAATGCCACGTGCCTTCTGCTCTGATAGCAGACAAGGAGAGGCAAGAGCAGAGCAGGCAAGATCCCTTGTTATTACAGGTGTTAAGTGACAATGTCTTCAGACAGCCTGACTCCTCTGAGCCTTGCCTGCTAGGTGACAGCAAAGGGGCAGGATCCCCTGAGGGGAACAGGCACTAATCCTGCACCCTGACCTGCAGCTCTCCTCTGTCTCGTCGTGCCAGAAGAGGTCAATGTTTCCTACTGTCACACACATGTGCACATTGTAGTTTGCACGCTGAAGATTCCAGTCGAATGTCAGATATCCCTTCCTCAATAATAAGAGCTCAGCACCTTCCTATCCAAGAATCTGCAGTAATCACTCGAGGGGATCCCAGTACAAACAGGTTCCTGAGTCTGTGAACTCCGTGCACCCATCGGGCAGAAGTCTAATGCTGGGAAAAATGAGGCAGCTCTGTCCAGGAGCAGGCGAACTCTTTCCTTACCATAAATACTATATTTTTACTCTACCTATTTTTGGACTATTAGCACGATTTGCCTTTCAAATGTCAAGCTAAATTCACAGGATTGGCAGCTGGAAATAAACAAAGCAAAACTTTGCTTTGATGTGTTTGATGTGTTGACTGAACAAGCCTGCTTTGGCATTGTTCAATTCACACAGAACTCCAGTTCCACTGGAGGCCATTGTGATAGACTTTTACCTGGAGTATAGTTTTTTTAAAAACTGTAACTGCAAATTCATAATTCCAACCCTATGTTCTGTTTCAAGATGGAATTTCAACCTTACTAGTTAATTAAAGTCACCACCTGGAGTGATCTGGCTTTCAAACTGATTTTCTTTGTCTCCCTAATTCACATACATTAATATTTTATTTTCTATCAAAAAAAAAAAAAGTCACACATGTGCCAAAGACAAGGCAGATAAAATTATTGCAATAAAACAAAGAAAATACACTTGCTACTGCCAGGTCTCAAGATGAATGCTGCATTATACAGACACTTTAAAAGGCTTACAACTGCAAATTGCTCTATTTTACATACTGTATTCTAGCCTTTACATCAAGATCTCTCCTAATTTCTTCTTATTGTAATGAGAAAGGAAAAGGGTTGGGTTTTTATTACCTGAACATTTATTCAATGGAGAAACAAAGACTACATTATATTACAACACAAGCTATTAAAACAATGTGACACTATAAAATACACTGCAATACTCATTATGGGATAACAAAGCTAAACCCTGAGCAAATAAATGTATCTGCCAAAAGTCAGCAATAATTATACAACAAGAGTTTATAATCTTTAATTATTTAAGAATGAAAGAAGCTTGTAATAATTAAGTTTTATAGGCTCCTTAACTTGTCATTACTAGGTGCTCACAAAACTTTAAAACAAGAATGCTTCATCTGAAATACTCTATTTTTAACAACAGATGCAATTGTTCATTTAACTGATTAATTTAAAAATATAGTCAAATATTGCTTTTAAAACCTGCACTCACAGAACAGGTAACAGTTTATTTACTCTCTGATGCACACAGCACATACAGCAGCTGCTCAGGCACTTACAGGCCCTGCACTGCACAGTGACCAACGTGACACTGTCTCTACACAGCTTTGAAAATGGTTTTTGTTATGACAAATCTGAAAATCACCTTGGATTTACATCAGGAATTTCAGAAACTCGAAGATCAGAAAAGCTTGCAATTTTATTAATTAAAATATATTGGTGAGAGAGTAGCACCTTTAAAGTTTCTATGAAGTCTGTGCATCTTTGCCATGATCTGACTTTTGATACACACAAACACCATTCAAAACAGGTGCAGAGAAAAGTTCAATACTGAACAATTATAATCTCCAGAAGTGATAGGAGGAAACAAAGGTTTCACATTTCAGAAGAAATACATTTGTGGGTTTAAAAAACATATATTAAAATTTACTTGATTTTAAATTATGGAAGAAACAACATAAAACTATGTAACTAACAAGAAAACTTTCAGTAAACTCCAGACAACTTCTTTTTTTTTCCCAAACACAGCCTTTCATTGCCTGAGTTCCTACTAAAATTTTATCATGAACCTCTATGGAAAAAGTGATCAGTCTTGATTATTTCTGAGAAATTACACTTTCAGGCACTGAAATCAGCACAAGTTACAGAGCAGCAGAATTTTGACTGGAAAACAATGCACTACACTACAAAATACATCAAATAGGTACATTGAACATCTTGTATAATCAATTTACAATACAGTTTCTAACTCAAGAATTTTACTTACACCATGAGTCTTCATATTTTCCTCGTGAAATGTGTGCACTATTTGGATGGTTTATTTAATCCATTCCCACCTAAATTAATCAAAGCAATCGGTCCCCCCCAAAAAAAGTCTTCAAAGTCTTCATACAGTATTCTACTGGCATTTGACAAATGTTGTACATTTAGCCAGGAAAAGTTGAAAATCCTCCATAAAGAAGTTACCACATCTAAAAATAAGTGAGGTTATTAAAAGGGAAGCAGGATATGTTATTTAGGATAATATGGAATTTAAACAATACCACATCAAATAGACTTTAAAACGCTTTTAGTAGCATCTGGTTGTTTATACATCTTCTGTGGTGAAAAGGTCAATAGAAATTCACCTCGAAGGTCACAGTTGCTAAGCAACTGTTTTCGGCAGTTCTGCAACACTGATCAAGCATCTTCTGATCAAGCATCACTGCCTGGTTTGGAATAAACCCATGTCACATCCTACCTGGCCTCCCTGAGCGCGTGCTGCTCTCCCAGGATCAGCCACGGGAAGGATACGGCCCGGCACCACGGGCCTGCGGTTCACCAGGGCAAAGCACAGCTCCGTCCTCAGGAACACCACGGAGGGCTTGACCAGGTGCTGCCCGAATCTCAGCATGGTCAGTGCTCACCTGCCGGCTCTGAAAGAGACAATGGTTAACAGAATTAAGGGACTGACACTGCCTTTCCAAACAACAGGAACAGAACAGCCAAAGTGCCTGTGCTGCTTCTAACAAAAAGTGCCTCCTGGGCTCATCCAGGCATTGGGTGTCTTGGAGTTGTTGTTGTAACTTTCCTAAAATGATCACATCTTTGAAGGAGTGGTGGAAAAGGCTTCTTTCCAAAGCAAAAAATTTACATATCATTTCTTAAACCCTTCTCTCATTGTTTTGGCAGGGCTACAAAATTCTAGAGAATGCAATTTCTCCCTCCCATTTTCATTTGCCTGCATTGTAAATATTTGGGTCATATGTTCTTCGAAAAGCACAAATAGGATTTCACATTCTTTCTGCCACAATGCAAATCAGTGCACATAGGACTTACGAAATAAACCACATTTTCTTAATCTCTCCATTAAATATCTCAACTGAAGAAATACTGGCAAATTGAAGAAAGCTTATTTAGCCATTTTCCATCCACACTTTCTAGCTTGAGCATCTGGAATGTGAAGACTATCAATGCTACATTTCCTCTTATAGAAAGTCAAAGAATTCCACTTTCATTCACTAAATTTTTCTCTCTTCGTGATGAGAATGAAAATCCCTCTTAAACAGCTACAGCACAGTCCCAACTGTGTCTATTTTAGGTCTTTAAGCCCTAGAGTATTTAAAGTATTTAATTCAATCAGAAATATCCAAGGTACTGCAGGGTAAAGTATGAAGAAATGACAAATTTCATGTGACAATATTTCAGACACATCGGAAGCATTATACTCACATTACCCAGCTTGAACCAAGTGACTAATCAGGAAATTCAGTTTTATATGTTGCCTAAGATGGGGAAACCTACTGCTACAGTCATGGAGGGTCTTTTGTTCTGGTTCTTTTCTTGCAAGATTACTGTGGTCAGTAAGGCCTAAACTTGGTTCTTAATCTGAGAGATGTATTCTAACTTATCATCCCACTTGTACCTTCTCCCATAAAAAAAAAATACACATAACCCCCTCTAAGTGCACACACTTTGAAAATGTCTTTGAGAAACACTTGTTCTTCTAAAGGAACTCTGGCTTTGTATTGGCCTGATTCCACAGAACTTAAATTAAGGGCAGCAGATGCATCTCATCAGGGTTTACATCAGAAAAACATGTATAAATCTCAGTATAAGATACAGTAACAAATCAGATTACTACATTACCATGTAATAAACATTTTCTAAGCAGGCACCATGTCTTGTTTTATTTTTGAAAATCACAGATGAAAGGAAATGCTTGAGCAGACCATGGAAGAGTGGAGATTTTAACTATGCCTGTTTCAAAGATTTGAAAAGGTTGTACATTCTTTTCCACATAAAGTCAACAGAAGATTAAGTGTCTGAGATGTGTCCCTTAGCATATATTAAACTTGAAAGTTGACAACATTCAAAAATCAAGTCTCTTTAGCTACTAGAAGAATTGCTTAGCAGAGAAAACACCTGCCATCTTGTGCCGATGCTTGAAAAAAATAACTATTAGGAACTTCAATCAATCTGCCTCCTTTCTCTTAAGCAGTCCATCAGCAACCCCCTGGGGGGGCAGTTTATTCCAATTAAAACATGCAAGAATGTTTTTACACAATTCAGTAAAGAGACATGGTTCTCTTTGCTATAAAGGAAATGTTTCTGACAAAGGAGAGAAACACATTCCATAGCCAGGACTACCCTCCAGTGATGAAATGGTAAGCTGGTGTCTTCAGGAGCTGGGGAATCAAATGTACCACCTGCCCTTGCACCTGGCAATGCTACAGACAGAAATCAAAGTACTACTGATAATTTCTTGTTCTGTCTTCCACAACACTGACAAATAAAGGTACTGTCCAGAGGCATGGGACAGACTTAAGCACAGAAACAAGGCTTCAAAATCACAACTGCTAAATGTAAAATATGATGAATTTAAATTTGACTTAAGGGGAACGAGAATCTGCGACTTGGTAATCAATTTGGTAATCAGTACTCTGGCTGAGTACAGCCATAAGCAAAAACAGCAGAGTAGCAAAATAAGAGTGGTGACATTAGGTTGCCTGCACTGTGTTTTCATCATGCACCTCCCACATGATATTTACTTACTTCACTACCTGTCTTGTTTTAAAAAGGCCTAGAAAAATCAGTAAAGTAAAAGCGCTAATGTTGTACCTCTCCTTGCAATAGTTTGAAGAATCACATTACAGCCCAAGTGGTTTGATCCAGAATTATTAGAATATTAAAAAATCTCATACGTAGAATTAAAGCATGTATTAAAACTCTTTCTATTTGTTTATTATGCAAAAATATATCTGAATAATATATTTCTATCTCTTGATTCAGACTAAATAAATGTGTTTCAAACTAATGTGTCAGTTGTAGTGGTTTTGCTGTGTAATATTGCAGACTTCCCAGTGCTACTCTCTTCAATTCTGCAAAGGGATTATGGGAGACTTTTTCCTAAACAATTATTCATGATCTATTATATATTACTTCAGCTGCCTTCTGCCCTACTGATCCTCTGTGTTTTTCTGCACAGTACAATCATCTGTGCTCAGAAACAACACAAATGCTAAAAAATGCATTAGGGAAATAAGTAATGGATACAAGTGAAATATCCACGACTGTGCAGCAACACACTACAGCAAGCCTGGAATGTTCCAGAGTGCTGCCAGGCAGGAAACTGCTACTGGAAGAGCAAGTTTTAGTCATCTGAACTCTACCACTTATTGCTTGCATGGTCTGTAAACCAGCAGGGTTCAACAGAGCACAGGTGTGTGCACACAGGTCATGAGATGCAAACAGTGTGTGCACAAGGCTCCCAATTCCCAGATTGGAATGACCACGCTAAGTCTGTTCCTCCAGGGATTTCCATTTTTCACATAAAGAGGAGGTCAGTGCCAGACAAACTAGAAACCATGCATAATTGGTTAAAGATGTTTCCTCTTTAATGATGGTAGCCTTTCTAATCCTCAGTAATAAGGAGGACAATTACACAGTAATGTTAGAAAATGAAAGAAATCCATTTCTGATTAAATTTCAGCCCAGTTTAACACAGTTTCTATTCTGACTATTCAGATGAAAAGTGTATTTACTCTTCCTCATATTGCAGATATACATTACATTGCCTATTTCATCTGCCTCATTTTCCTAATTAAATTCCCTTCAAGCTGTGTTACTGCAGTTGTAGGTGGGAATACAGTATTAAAGGCTAACACAGCAAGTAGACCAATTTTTCAGCCACAACAGACCTCAAATCTGTATAGACCATACTAGGAAAAGAAGAAAAAAAAAATACACTGGAAATCTACATTACACCCTGAAAAGTAAGAGTGTTAAAATTACGAAAAATCTTGAGATACACTGAAGCATTTTCAAATATTTTTATAGCTTTGTAAAATTTCAGTAGGTGATGCCATGATGATTTTTTGCCTTTTCTTTTATATACCTTTTATGTATTCTCAGTGTCTTTAGCATACATACTTGTAATTCCTTAAGTCTGCTAACTTAGCACAGTCCTGGTGTTCTGTTAGGCCAGGAGACCAAACATCCCAAAGGCCTCACAACTGGTGACTAAAAAGCCCTAAGCTATCTTGGGAAACCAAGGTCCCCTCTAGAATTCATCCTGTAAACTAAACTTAAGCCCACCTAGAGGGAATACTTTGGGACAGAAAGATATCACGCTATTCATTCAAGCCTCTCATTGGGGGATCTTTGTTAGATATGCTAATTTGCAAGGTCTATAAAATCCTATACGCGATCTACTGTGAATTTGCATTTCGGCACATTCCACCTTGGTGAAATGTTGCACCATAAGGATCCTTATTAAATACCAAAATGAAAACACTATATCCCTTAATCGTGCCTGGCTCTTAATTTTAGGTCCAAGAAAAAGGCATCATAGGCACGTGGCATTTCCCCAGTCTGTTTAAACAGTACTCATATATTAAATGTATTTTTGAGAGGGAATCTATACACATGTCTCAGTTTCCCAGATTTATTCAGTTTTGGAGTTAGGGGCTTTGGTTTGTACCTCAGTTTTTAAACAGCATAAGCGAAAGAATCATTTGTGTCAATACACAGTGAGAACTCTGAACAGAAAATAAGTTCTCTTCTGCAAAGAAGATAAATTGACCTAAAAACAGGTCCATAGGACATCGAGATGAGTGTCTGCTTGTTACATATCGTCGCTAGAATCAGAGACCTGGAAGAGGTTGGAAGTTTGCTGATTACAAGAAGGGATGGCAGCAGTTCCTTAATGTTCTCTTCCTGCTGCCACAGAGCTCCCCATTGGATGCTTAATTGAGATGGTGTTGGTACTCCAAAACGCCTCTTTTTTTTTCTTATACAATTACTCCTCCTTAGAACAAGGTGTTGAGATCAGCACCTGCTGGGAACCAAGCTCAAGGCTTTTGCTGAGAATCCCCTGAGCACTGTTTTAGGAAAGGCACACATCTGGTTGTAACGGGAGAAGATGAGATAATGCAAAATGGGCTGCTAACTGCAAATGTGTGTATTAAAGGAAACCAATTACAATACCATTATCTCTCTGTGCTAATAGGAAGGACTGTTTTAGAAACAATCCCAGGAGCATTCCTAAATTCTAAAGTTTATTTTACTATATTAACATCACTTGCTCATGAATGTTGACAGTCCTGATTCCAATACTAAATTTCACTGTAAAAACACCACAAATTTATGCAGCAAACAAAAAACTTCTTCCTTTCTAAATTTTTTTAAGGTCTTAATAAATATTAATTTTTTTTAAATTTACCAAGATAAGAAAACTTGTGTTACACACTGCAGTTAAGGGAACAAAGTACCTATATCCTTAAACTCATGTTTGGCACTGTTCCCTCTCAAAGGCTTGGCTATGGAGAAAGTGATAATCCCACTTAGACATCTGAATTCTGGACCATATTCAAGAAGTAATGTACAATGAAGACCTGTCCTGCAGGCCACCTTCCCTCTCTTCATGTTTTGGAATGTTTTACTTATTCCCTCCTCTCGTTACCACTTTGTAAGGATGAAATCCACACAAGCCAGAATATTACTTATTTAACACAAGCACCTAGCAATAAACGTCCTTGTTGCAAGCAGCCAGGATTTGACGTTTTCATCAAGGAATACCTAAAAACGCTAATAAAAAGAAATTATTTTATTCTAAAATCACTTAGTTTTTCTACTGGCTCTATGTCCCTAGAAACAGCTCTATCTCTCAGCACCCTTCACTCCCACTCTTGCACAAGATTTAACTATGTATTTTATGTTCTTCCAGTTCAAGAAAATGGCCTGTAATTAAAAACTCCTCTCCCTCTCAGTGAGCCAAAACATCACATGCTATGCTATTCCTATTCTGAAAAAGCCCAGAAGAATTACAAAACTAGAAAAGGTGCTCCTGGATCTTTGACAGCCATAGCCTAGATTCTCTCCATGGGGATGGTATTTAATGCTGTACATGATGTTGAAGGGAAAAGCTTGTGTGGATTATTTTCCATTTTCACCACCCACAGAAGCTACTGAACAGCAAGCCCATTAAATGTGATGCATGTAACCAATCCTGCGGTGTTGAAAAGGACTGATTCCTCCCATCATAGACAGATTATGATGGACTAGAATTGACTACACGTGGCTTCCCCTGCTTAATCTAGCAGGGAAGAAAACATCAAAATTATGACTGTTTAAATATATAGCCATTTTCTTAGCATGGTCAATCAAGCTGCATTATCTACACTTACAATGAAAATAGACTGTGGCCTGCTGCATAGCACCAAGCACCTTCCCATGTGTGATGCCACAGAAACCCATCTGCAATGCCACAGCCTTCGCCTTGCAGCTCCTTTCCCTGGAGCTACAGCAGCATTTCGCAGCCCCTCTGGGACAGGATTTTCCATTCTGCTCTCACAGTCTCGCCCCTGGAAATCCTGGTGTTGTTGTTATAGTGGGTTTTCCTAGGGCATGACTGTGGCCACCATGAGAACTGTCCCTTCCCCTGCCTGGCTGTAGCTTTTGGGTTGCACCACCAGGCCCAAGGAGGAGACTGCACAAAGCTCCCTGCGCGAGAAGCACCACGCCTGAGCACAGCACCAGGTAACAGGGACAACGTGACAAGCAGTGACCTGAGGGAGCTCTGAGGTCCTGATAAAAACCAGATAGTTCCCAGTTGTACCAGGTCTGACTGGGATGGGCTTTTGTTCACAGGAGCCACTATGGTCCTTTGGTTTGGCTTTGTAACCAAACCACTGCTGACAAGACACCAATATTTTGGCTCTTTCTGTACAAGGCTTTCTCTTTTTCTCCATTCTGCCCATCACCAATGACCTGACGTACACCTTCATCTTTGGCTCCTGACAGAAAAGCTGCATTGCTCCCAAACCTATCTCAGCATACTTCGTGTAACCAGCCCAGCCATCCCATCAACATATCTAAAGCAGAAAAAGCACAAAGTTCAAACAAAGCACTGTAGCCTATTTAAAAGCTACAGGTCAAATACAATACTAGCATTCTCATTTTTTTGTGTACTAGCATACCCATTTTCTTTTCAAAATTATCCCTCTTATGCCATTACACATCTTGTCTACTGCACCTGGTCAGGTAACGTGTGGGTACACACATGTGACATGTACATAAGTCTATCCTCAGTTTCCTATTTCCCAGTTTTCCAGCCCATCATCAAATCACAATTTTAAAAGACCTCTCCCCTGCTCCCAAAATCCTCATAACCACCCCAAAAATATCTCAAACTTCAGACACCCAGAACTTTGTTGACCAAGAACAATGCAGACACCTAAAAGCAAGTGAGCAACGCTGTAGCAACACTGTAAAGCAATTGCAACTTTGACAAGTTAATCAGCAAATGCAGAATCAAGCTAGACATCAAAGGCGATATAACATCCATAATACATGGAGAGGGCATAAATATTTTTAAATGATGCAGACATAGTTGTCAAATTCATTTCTATAGCAAGCGGTTTGGAATACAAATTAGGCCAACTTGATTTTTTCTTATAATTCAGGTGAAGAGTGCAAAGTTATAACCAATAAATGAAAAGGTTTGTAGAGGCAAAAGAGTTGTATAATACATTAAACTTGTAGAAAAATGAGGGTTTAGAAGAGTCATGAAAGCACTAAACAGGCTCGACATTCTTCAAGTGTCCGTGTGTACACTGTGTGCCTCAGAAGATGATTCATACACCATTTAACCATGCTGAGAAAATCAGTCTGGCAGTGGAAGCCCCTGTTTGCCTCTGTGCTGAGGGAACAGCCCAGCTTCAAATACGAGGATTTGTTTCCAAACATCACTTTGTTGTTGTTGTTGTTGTTGTTGTTTTGACATCCTAGCTAGACCTGCAACTTTACTTTTTTAAAAAACCTTTTACGATTATGAGCATGAAATTAACTTGCATTATCCTGCAGTAGATTTATGTCCATTTTATGCCAGAATGCACGAACCCAATGCACCACAATATTACAGAAGTTATCTTTCAAACAGAATCCCAGTCCCAAGACTTGATCTAGAACTTCTCACAATCTTCTCTGCTCAAAAACTGTGCCCATTTTTCCTCGTATTAGCAGAGGTTATCTAAGATCATACCTCCCTCTACCATCATCCAACTAAAATTCAGCGGAAATTCAAAGACAAGTCTGATAATTATGAACAACTCAAAATCCACGGACAATATCTGTGATTTTAAGGAGGATGTTTTGTTAAATGGGATAAAATCACTCAAAATCAACCGTTCACTCTCAACCACTTCTACCGAAAGAACAAAATACATACAAAACCACACATATGCAATAAAATAAATGATGTTCACAGATCCTTCTTTAGTGTTAATCTTCTAGAGAGGTGGGAGGGGAAAAGGAAGAAAAAAAGCAAAACAAAACAAAGAAACACACATTATATTTCAGTTTTTTAATAACTTGTAGGTACCACAGCTATTATTCTGATGCATGGAGAACTCAGGGGTTTGATTTTGCCTCTGCAAGTCATTCTGATGAAGGAGACCTTTAGTGTTGTAATAACTGCAGTGAGTAATGGAACAACCAATGGCTTTTATTAAGAAGGAACACTGAATAATGTATTACCAACACCAAGATCAAGGGAAAATACATTTTTATTAGTTAAAAATATTAATATCAATCATGCCATTTTTTAAAGCAGAGAGGTGAAAGGCAGAAAAGGAAAAAAATTAAGAAAATGCTTTACAGTATGCATTAAATGGCAGAAATTATACCATGAAATTCCTTTTTCCTAGTGTGGCTACCTAGGGCTACATTACATGGTAGAGGAGCAATAAAAAATGGTGACATCTCTCGAGATATATAAATGTAAGGAAAACTCTACCCCAGCAAAAGGAAGGATGTGGGAGGAAGGTCGCTATAGAGACCAGCACACTGCACATTGAAACATTTGAGCTTAAGCTCATTCCTTTTGAAGCTACAGACTAAGAGAGCTAAAATGATGGAACAACGAGGAATGCTCTTTTGCTGACTCTTTCAATGGAAAAAAAAAGGTGGCTTTAAAAACGGGGAGGGAAGAAAAACCTGTTCTGTTCTAGCTTTTTTTATTATTTTTCCTACTTATATAGCAATACATAAAGTCACTTTATAGGCTTTAGAAATACACACCAAGACTAAGCCTTCCCCTGAAGTGGCTTCCTATTTCCTGTGAGTGAATGCAATTTGGACATCTATAGTGTTGGACAGCAGAGATGGGGCAAAGAGAGCTGCAGAAGACAAGCTGCAGGGAGATAAGTGAAAAGATTCAAGGAGTAAAGAAGTCCATTGGGAGAAGAGAGTAATGGCTCTTCCCAAACCATTATGGTGTTAGGAACCAAAGCACAATCAGAGAGAGAGAGAGAGAGAGAGAGAGAGAGAGAGAGAGAGAGAGCACAGGGTGTGCTATGGCAAAAGGATGGTCCACACAACTCAGAGCCAGCACAGGTCCAGACAAAAAGAAGTCTGGTATGAGCCAGAGATGTCAGATGATGAGTTTCCAGATACAGCCCAGAATTTTATAATTTCTTCACTGAGAAAACAGCGACATCACTTCCAAAAGCCCTCCCGAATCAGTGAACACTTTTAAAGATTTATTTCCTGTATTTTGTTCTTTTGTCCTTTTGACCAGAATTTCATACCGAATGCAAACATTATTATTAGACCATGGCTATTTGGTAATACTATGAATTTGAATTTACTATACTTAGAGCAATTCCTGCAAGACCTAAGTATCTCCACAAGCATTTCAGCTTGCTGAATTAATAAATGTAACACAAACATTCAGAGGAAAATGCAGACACCGTACTTAGTCTAACAATTCCTCGGGCATATAAATGAAAATAGACATTTAATGAAAATTTATTGTCAGATTTACATTTCTATATAGCTAATAATACTAGACAGTGGGTCCTTTACATTTATGTACAGTGCATTTACGTTTATTTCTAGATGTTGGAATCTTTAAGACAAATCCCATTAGCTCTCATTTCATCACTTTATATATGTGCTTGCTCTCCAAAACAAAACCACTTAAACCAGGTTGTTCCAAGAACTCTGGAATCAATGAAATGTCAGTTCAAAGGATTTATGCCCACATCTTTCCCTCACCTCCTTTTGTCCCCCCAGAACAAGAGTCCTCTGCCATGGCCCTGAGTGTATCCCAGCAGTGATTCCAGCAGGGCTGTGGTTCCCAGGGTTACCCATGGGGATTTCCTCCCTGCACCCTGGGGAGCAGCTGGGAGGAAAAAGATGCTCCCACCATACAAAGCATGACCACTGGCCAAAAAATGCACTGTAATGACTGTACAGTCTAACTACAGACCTAGCACGGCACACATATCTAATTCTGTATTTAAAGAAAGTAAAAGTGCTGCTCTAATGCTGGAATCTGATCGGTATTATGAAAAAGTTTATACTATACCCACTGGAAAAATGCAACTTGGTGTGACTTGTTCTTACTATTTCTGGTTCATTTAAACCAGTCGAATTGTGAACTGCATGCAAAGAACACTCTTCTAGGTTTAACTTTCCCCCTCTGCACAGGTTTTCCTCTGATTTTCCCCAAATGCTCTCTCTTTACTTGAGTATATGTTTGGAAAATGGCAAATACTGTTCCTGCTTTCTGCTCACTTCCCTATCTTTCTCAAAGACACCTGTGGCAGAAATCAGAGCTTTCTGCATCTTTGTACAGAGCACTGTGAGGGTCCGTGCTCAACAAGGTAATGTTCAATGATAGCTGGGTTGCAAATCAACTGAAAGAGTAAGCAAATGTTGGAAAGGAACCACTCACTGTCAAACCAGCATTAAAGCATGACAGGATTTTACTTACAGATATTTGGTTGGATTAATTCTGAACACCATGACTTAAATAAATTTAGGCAAATACAGGCAGTCTTAGGTGATTTTTTCAGGAGAAGTTTCATATCTGATAGCAGAAAATACAGTTATATTAAAATACAGCTATTTACTGAATATTACTTCTTTTCATAAGATATTTTCTGCTGAAAGTGGCTTGCAGTTCCCGTTATGTAATACATACAGGCATTAGATTTATTCCAATAGGATACTAAGCCTGAGAAGTTTGGGGTTACATTTTCGCCTCAACTTGTTCTTCAGGAATCTTTTCCCACTAGACAGGTGCTCTTAGCAAATTAACCACTAAAATCTATTAAAGAGCTTTTTGGCTCCACCAGGTTACTTTCAGAATCAGGCTGTAAGACAACTCCAGCAACTCCTTTGATTGATTTACAGAAGTAAGAGAAGTCAATCTTGTCAATATTCCTAAAGTCAAATTTCAAAATCACTGATGTAATAAAGCATTTTCTCCACTGCAATAACAGAAGCAGAAATACAGAGGAACCAAAACCAAAGGGGAAGATATTGTGATAAAGAGCCTGAACCTGCATTGTCAATATGCTGGCCTGCAACACCCTTGATAAAAGATTCAGAAATGCTTAAAAAATTATATAAACAGAGGAAAAATTTGAAGTGATCATTATTTTTACAAATGCATTGTTTTAATTTTCTTATTCATCTACTAATTACACATTTTACTGTATCTGCATATCATTCTTCTGGTTGCTTTCTACTTCATGATTGCCAAATGTCCTGAAAAATATGCATTTTCATCTATCTGTAACTACCATAAGATTCTTCATGTCTTTTCCTTTTAGAAAACAACCAGTATGATTATTTTTTAACCTAAGCTCACCATAGAGAACTTCATGAGTCACATAATCAAGCCATGAACCAAACAAACAGTTTTGTATGTTTTTGCTGTATTTCTGGCTCTCTTTCCTACGCTGTATCACTTCAGGCATCAACAAAAAATGTTTTAGTGTTCCTGCTTTAAACTTTTCAAGATTAAAAAATTTATGGTCACATGGAGGATTGGAATAACTGAGAGTATTATGTTCTCATTTTTCTGTAAACTTGCTAACATTTTAAATAAGAGCTGGGTGCCAAATGACTGTTCTGCAACTAATTGGGGAACAAATTTTTGTATGAACTACTGAAAGGTCTTTGGAGCTCCTTGCCAGCCAGGGTTTCTAATAAGCTACTCATGAGTAATTAGAAATCTATAGACATGATTAAATCTTAATCTGCAATCTGCAGGATGAATGTTTAGGCTGAAGTATGGCAAACTGGCAGAGAACTCCACCGGGGACCCCTCTGTAACTTCAAGGATTTGGCTGGCATTTGTCAAAGCTGTAGCTCTGATTTATTTCTGAATTCCTCCGACTCCTCTGGACAGGTAACTCATAAATTGGGCTGCCAGCTCAGTGCCACAGCCCTGCACCATAGCCCTGACTGCCCCAGTACTAGCATATTTTACAGAAGGTGGGCATAAATGGTTTATTCCCAATGCAAACTTTAGACTATCCTTGCACTTCTTAAATAATGGATGTAATTTATTATTTAAAAGGTGATTTGCACAATACATATGTACTACCCAAGCTGCCCAGTAGGAAATCATACTTAGTCAAGCAAAGTTCTCACTAACTTTCATTTTTTTCCTCAATAGCAAGCAGTTCTTCTGTAAGTAATGCCACAGCAATACCATAAAGCTCTGGGAATAGCTGGTTCTCAGCAGTCTGGAAATGAATACAACTGTAAACAAAAGAGACTTTGAAACTACTGAAAAATTCATTTTCTTGTGTTGTTATAAGAGACGTTTTGGCTTCCCTGAGTGCACTGCATAGCTGGGAGAAAACTGTCCAACTTCATACACACAGGGTAGTCCAGTTCCACAAAAGATATGAAGTTGGCATGAGGAATGTAGTCTAATAAGAAGCTCTATAGGTTAACATTAAAAAGGTGTTTAAAGAAAGGGGTTTTTTATCTACAAAATTCTATCATACCAGCCACTATTCTGGTACCTTTCTTGATGAATATAAGAAATACTCCACTTCTCTAATCACTGTCAGCTAAAGATTTCAAAGAGCTTTGAAAAAAATATTAAGAAATATGTATCTAACAGATAAGAAAACAAAACAGAGATAGCCTTTGAGTAGCATAAAAAGATACAGTAAAATCTTTTTCCCCGGTCAAATGAATGCAATTAAAATTCTCAAAAATTAACAGAAACACTCACAAAGCACTATGTTTAGCCTTGGTGTAAATCTACACTGCTACTTTTAAACACCTATGAAGAACTAAGGGCTAACCTTGAATTCTCTATGTTACTCCATAAGCAATCAGCAGGCCTAAAAAAAAAACTGGTGTAAAATAAACTGCCAGTGGAGAAAATGTGAGGAAAATCACGTAAAGGTGCTCAGTACACAAAATGCGGAGACACCACATAAAAATCACCAATTAAAGTTTTCCCAAATAGAGAAACAGTATTGTGCTAGACTTGCTCACAAATCTTTTGGTATTTAGAATGTCTTCAAAGAGGTAAGAAATCTGAGTATACAATGAAAATAAATGAAAGGTCATCTGGAAAGAGCCTCTTCATGTTTTTCACAGAGAAGACAGTACTATCTTTGAGGCAATATGGTTTCTCAATTAATATTCATTCCCCAAATTAACTGGATCACAAATTCCAATATTCCCAATTAATCTTTCTCCATTGCAAAAATCAAATGACCAAACTGACAAGGATGAGAATTCAGATGGCTTGTGTAATGTCAATTTACGTGCAAGCATTAAGGAACAGTCTTTAATAATAAAGTCATATTAGAGTTTTCAGCAAGCCCCAGGGCCTCATTTCTCCAGGTGATTCACTGAAGTTCTGCCTGTTTCAGAGAAAGCTCCAAGTTCCTGTGTGATACTGCCCAAGATATCAAATACAAAGTTCTCTTTAGCAATCAATCGTGCCACGTAAATGTTCAGTTTGCAGTCTTTGGCTGCTGGGGGAAGTTATCCAGCCACAAGAAGAACATACCAGATGCTGAAGTAGCAAGTGGTGTTTTCTGAACACAGAATATCCTGTATGATCTGAAGGGCACTAAAATCCAATCTTATGTCTTAAAATGAGCATCCAAATTTGGTGAATTTTTCTGACCTTAATCTCTGTCAGTTCCCCATCTGTAAAACAGAGATAATACCACATCCCTCACTGGGGCTTTGTGGAGATAAATTTAATTTAAAACCTGTGTAGCACTTGGATACAGTAGTGATGAGCAGCACAGAAAAGCCTATGAGGAAATTAATAATTCTGACGTCTGAGCAGGGTCTGAACAATGTGCTGTAAATAAGGCTTAGGGCCACATATCAAACACTGAGGATAAAACATCTCAAATAGCTGCTCATTAATTGAGCACTGTCCATCTTGTGCACTGAGTAAGGAAGAAGTTTTCTGGAAAAGTATTTGTGTTCTTACTTAATTCTGATCCCTTCATCAGAAAGCATATGCATAAGAGAAGTTGAATTTCTGTTGCAATGCCAGACTTAACACTCTCTTCTCGTGACTGCTTGTTTTTGAGTCCTTAATAATGTTCTCTTCACGAAGTTTCTACACATAATGGTTATGTAAAAAAGAATCAATTATAATCTCATTGTGAATCTCTGATTTCCATGCACATGTGGTAATGAAAGAAATCTTGGTTTAAAAAAAATTCATTAGAAAAACAAATCACCATGCTTGCCTAGGCTTGGTAAAGTCAGCAGGGCTTCCACTGAATTTTCTCTTCAGTTGCTTGGAATGGTCCAAGAGTTACTTCTGTTCACACTTACTGTGCATTGCCATAAGAAACTTGGGAAGGGAAAACATATCAGGGCACTGTCCTTTCAATATTAATCCAAGGCATTAAATTTTAATTCTCAACAACAACAGCAGCTGACAGGTTCCCCTTGCTAGTTCCTGTGCATGTAAATCAGGCAGAAATTGAGCTAGAACTGCACTTGGGAGTCACAGAGTAATAGCATCTCCTCAACATGCTCTCCAGTGCCTGCTCATCCAAAAAAGTCCCCTCTGCACTTTCAGAAGTAGATGGTTGTGCTTTTCTGCTGACAATCTCTGCTCCAGACTGCACAAACACACCCAAGGCAAGGGATACCACTGTGACTGCCCTGGGAGAGCACAGCCCTTCCAGAAAGAGCCCTGCACAAACAGCTCTGCCACCTGACCAAGCCAGGGATGCCAGGAACATGGACAGTTTCCAGGCCTGACCTCATTCTGCTGACATCTAAGCTGCTCCTCAAAAGCCAGAAGAGTTACATCCAGAAATAGAAGACCGGACCCAGACCCTGCGAGTTTTAGCTCAAAAAGTTTTCTAGAACTCAAGTACTAAACTAGCATAATGTATTCAAATTAAAATTAATTTTGTTAATAGAAAATAACATGAAAAAATTAAGTAGATTTTCCAGAGACTACTTGCACAAACCCTTAAGAAAATAATACTCTCATTTAATTAATATCATCTATGTAAGATCATTTATGTATGATCAGTGCTCTTAAACATCCCCAAGAGAAGTAAAATCTGTTATATTCCAGCTAAAATATCTGTCTTCAGAGAGTAATTAGCAGACATTTTTTGTTCAAATCAACACCAAATTCATTATACTTTGTGAACAAATCTTTCATAATATAACAAATATATAGGAATATGAAGCCAGAAGGTTTTCTACCTAGAATACACCATCTTCTCAAAAAAGAATTAAATATCTTTTAAATATTTAATTAGGACTCACATCAAATTTACATAGTGATATGCCACATTCTCAGCTAGTGATGAAGACAAACATCTCTGTGTGTTATCAGTACTTGCAAGGGTAGTGATTTCTGTTTCACTTTGCTTACAGAAGGTCTCCAGAGACTTTCACACTGTTGTGCATCATTTCAGATTTTTTTAGCTTTTTATTTAACTAGTTCATTGTTGATATAAGTCAGGACGTTACAGTTCCAACAGCAAAATATTTGGTACTTGATCAAAGCTTGAGATATGCCCTAAAATAATTGTATTTGTCTTTAGCAAATACTACATTTGAGTTTTGAACAAAACTGCTGATTGAGGCTGATGAAAATTACTCCAGCTTGACATGAATTGACAGCTGTGATACTTAGCATGGGATTTCCCTGGAAATTTTCTAATTTTCTCTCCTTAATTTAGAAAAGGTTTATTTAAAATCTGCTAGAATGTACTGAAGTACAGATTGATATAATATCCAGTCATACAAAGTAATGGGAAAATACAGCTGAGAAACCTAAGATCTAGCTTCTTGAAATGGTAAAAAGTTATCCAGAAACCAGAAATATTTTAAATTATCTAACACTTCCTAGCAAAAGGAAAAAAAGAACAACAACCTATAATTTAATCACACAAGTAATAAAATGGACACATTTCTCACTTCATGAGCTTTTGGAAAAAAAGAAAAGGGAAAAATGATTCCAAAGAAAGCTTTCTCACCTTTTCTCTCTATTGAAGAAGTACTTAATTGCCAAGAAACCAAATTTCAGTAAACAGCAACAAATACACAAGCACACAAACACTGCTACAAAAGGACTATGGAAATCTTCACGTATTTTAAGGGTATGACTTGTAAAAGCTTTAAAGTTTCACACACAGATGTCATTGCCTGCCAGTAAATTTACCTTTTTTAATGACAAAGTGGTATGAAATTAAAAACTTTCATCATTAATCATTTAAAAATATTAAAAAGACAAATTGGCCAAAATAAAGTAATAAACAAAAAACCCTTACCTTCAAACTTGACTCACTAATTATTTTCTCTTTCTGACACCAATGTAACCTGCTAAACCGTGCATTTTCCTCTTCCCCCAGCATCAGAAGATCAGAAAATTGAAAGTGAAGAGAGAAGGAGTAGCTCATTCTATTAGAACTCCTATGCAGTCTAGGAAATGTTGGCTGGAAGGAAGACCTACAAGCGTCAACTCCGACCTTGGGACAGCGGCGTGACTGAGGCAAACATTTGATCAGTTCAGCCATGGCTTTGGGCTACTGAACCTGCAGGGATGGACATCCCACAACCAACCCCAGAAACAATATTCTTCAATATGCAGGGGAAAAAAACACAGATTATGAACGAACACTGAAGAAAAAAATCCTTAGGTTTCCACCAAAAACATCACAAGCCTTATGGGGCAGCAGGTTCCTATGTTAGATATGTATTACCCCCATAAACTTCTTAGATGGAAGGACAAATTCAACAGCTACACAGCAAATGCTCCAGTTGCACATGCAGCACATGTACTCCAAGCTGTGACTCACCTGTGTTAACCTTAAAGAATGAAATGTTGGGCCTTGCTCTTTTAAGGTGTAGGACTAACACTCTGCAATTCATTGTTTAACTGAAGAATATGTACAGGTTGCCATAGCAATGGCTAATCCGTACTCCTACAGCTGAATATTTTACTCAAAACTATTACTTTTACAAAGGACTTTGATTTCCATCTCTTCAGAATGTACAGCACAGGATACTGCAGCTCTAAATTTGCTCAGGTGCAGCCTCTCAGTTTGTGCCTGTGCCCTGGACATTTCCACCTTTAAAGCAGGCAAGTGGACTTTGGGGGCTCACTGCATTCCTGAAAACAGCTGCTCTGTGGAACTAGCAATTTGGGGTGAAGAATCTCAGATGAAGCCACATGACCTCACAAGCAGTCCATGAAATGTGATTTCAAACCCAAAGCAGTGTGGGGAGCAGCCACATCCGCCTGGTGAACACCTGTAGCTCTGTGCATGGGGTGAACAGGGCAATGACCACATTTTGCAGGAGATCACCTTCTGGAAGGAGGGATCCTGCTGGTGCCTATCTTGTGTCTACTCAGGTGGGTAAGTGACTTTGTTTACTGGGCAGGGTAATTTTTTTTATCCTGCAATTTCTACATGTCCATAGAGAATGGCTTGCTAAATTTGAAACAAGGATATTTATACAGAGAAGAAATATGTATGATGAATTATTCAGAGCATCATATCCATGGGAGAATTCTGAAGACAAATCAGAGCATATTAGTAGTGTGTCATTTATTTTATGCACATTTGCTGCACACATACACATATGCCTACACCCACTCAACAACAAAGGGAACAAGGCAGTTCCATTGCACGGTTTGTCATTATTTCTGAGTTGGAGAGGAACCTCTGTAAGCACATTGCTCCAGGTATTTGCATTGCCCTTTATCCTTCCCACACATTGGTTTTCCCCATCCCTACTGAACACATGCAGTCAAACATTACTGGCTGCAGAGGAAACAAGCCATGGCAGTAGGAGGCAGAGCTTTCACTTTCTCAAGTTCAGAATGTAGAATTCATCCACCCCGGTGCAGGGTGTTCAGGGAAGAGACAGAAGAGAGCAGGATGACAGAGGGATCGGACTGAGCAATCCCTTATTCCACAAATAGATCTTGCCAACACAGTAGCATATGAACAATCAGCTCTTCCCCAGAGGCCACCCTGTCCCCCAACCAACCAAGGTATGGAATCTGACATGACAAATATTGATTTCCCCAGAGGAATTTATTTTCCAAACACAAGTGAAGTATTATCTCAAGTCAGCAATCAAACACTGCAGCAGCAGTTTGCATTTAAAGGCATTTAAAACTATTATACTGCAGTGCATGTAATATGTAAACACTCAGGACAGCCTAAGTGCAATATGTATTTACCTACAGTCCTTGAGTGTACTAGATGTAAGTGTTGCCATATTTAATTATTTCTGAATCAACACAGTTTTAAATTAATTTCTCCTTTTATTGTGGTTTAATTTACTAAAGGCACAATCCAAAGCCTTTGTGAAGGAAGGAAAAACTCCCTGGAATAACCCTAAAATTGACTTAAAATATCTTCTCAGAAATGGTACTTATCACATGAATATTGTATGGGTCCAGTCCTCCCTGCGGTTGTTTAGGGCCCCTTCACTTACAGAAAGTTAATGCAGGTAAATTTTCCATAATTTATTTTACTATTTGAAAGAATTTATAGCCTATATGCCCATTTCATCAGTCAGTGGCATGGATCTCCCACATGTGAGACTCATATTTGACCCATATTTAACTGACTTTAATAACATCAAGTTACCCAAACTTGAAGAGGAATAAAAAGTGGATTATAAATGGGTATGCCTAATCCAATCAAGAACACTCAAGATTCATCCTATTATTTCAGATCAAAACAATAATATGAAATAATATGGAAATAGGAAAATTTATTTCTTAAGTGGTGTATATACAGTGCTCTGACATTTCTCTGATGAATAAAGTACATCTACTACTAATCCCCTTCTGATTTATTCCATTAACTCATTGTCTATTTGCACAATTTATTTGAAACACCTACTCAGGGCACAGAGTGATTTCTGCAATCAAAGGTAACCCTAAGATGATACAAGTTAATTTTCTGTGTCATTTGATTAACTTCCAGCGGTTCATATGCTTTACAGAGAGCACATTTTATGTTGCTTTACAGAAGTGTTCCTATACAAGAGCAAAAGCAAACCAAAGCAAAATTTTTGCTTTTATAAGTATCAGTTGGAGAAAAAAAATTTCAAAAAGTGCTCTAAATCCAAAAAGTTGCTATCATCAAATGTCCTTTTGTAGCAAGATGATTCAGGAACGGTTTCTTCTCAGGCAAATATTCACGTGAGGAGGGAGAATAATACAATGACTGTGTTTACCAAGCTTAAACCCACAATCTGTGGATGGTATTGTTTCAGTATTCAATCTATCAACTTCTACCTCAAAATCTCTATTCCAAGACGAGAGAACTTGAACACTTTATCAAACAGATGTGTCTTCTCACAAAGAAAGCTCTAGACTTCCAGATTTATCTATCAATCCTAGACTAAAAAAAAAGAAAGGAATGTGATGGCACAGTTCTTGGAAGAACACTGAGAACACATCTTGCCTTTGCTTCCCCCTTCTCCAAAACTGTAAGATCGAGGTGTACAAAATAAAATTCCCCATGATGCAAGAGAACAAACAAAGTGAAGTGACAGCAAGCTAAGCAAACCTTCAATGAACTTTGCAATTATGGAAATCTGAATAAAAAACTTTGTGAATTGTTCACTATAGAAGTCATCTGAGAAAAAGTGATTTGGGTTCTATAAAGTTGGGCACTGTTTAAGAACAAGTTCCAAGCTCATGGACAGTCATAAATCAAATAGAATTTAGGTCATATTGGTTAAAAAAAAAACCCAAACAACCAAGATGATTTAGACGAGTAGTGAAAGGCACAGAATGAATGAAAGAATGTAAAGCCATTCCCAGCGATGCATATGAGTCAGGACTAAGCAATTGCATAACTGATCAAGGAAAAAAGAAAAATATTAAAAAATGGATAGCAGAGGACACTAAGCGAGATTTCATTAAGAACACAGAATTTATAACTGTGCTGTATACCTGCATGGTTTGTGGCAGAAGGATTAATAGAAATAATAATACAGAAAAAAGATAAAAGTATTCACTAAGTATGAGTCTTCAGGAAAAAGCAAGATGACGCCATTGCAGGGTGAGTGCTTTCTACAACAATTATTAGAGAGAGGAAGTTAATTAACAGTTGTTGAAATGAAATAGATCTGGATAATTTGCATCCCAAAATTTTGAGACAGCTAGCCAAGCAGCAAGGAGAGTGTCAAAAAGAGATTACATTGCTAAGCTTTAAAAAACAAACAAGCAAAACCAGTATCTATAAATTGGGCAAGTCAGGCAAAATACTGGATTGGTTGATGCATGACTTTACTAATAAGCAAGTAAAAAAAGGTAAAATTAATGCCATTTGAGATAGATTTATGAAAAATGAAGTTAGCTACCTGGAATTCACCTCTTCCTTTTTTTTTTTCTTTTTTCCTTTAAATGCATTAGATAACCTGACTGAAAAAAGGGTACATCTTCAAAATTATACACATTTTCAAAAAACAACAGCAAAGGACATTCTCATTAAGAACTAGAACGATTCAACATGACACACACAACATACATTTTTTTAATCACTAATAGACACAAATAACTGTAAATTAGAATAATCTGGGTTTAGATGAGCACTGCAGAATTTGGCATTTAACTCCATACTAACATCGTTACTGGTATTTAAAAGGAAATTCAAATCATTGCAGATAAGGCTTTTGCATGAAGGATGCTCTGACACAGAATAGAACACAAATGCTCAGCAAGAAAACCATTTGACTGAGAAAGCTGAGTAGAGAGCAGCAGAGGCTGTGCTAAACATCAAGTTATCAGAAGTCTGTTGCCATATTTGCATATCAAGAACATACGCTGAGAATCCCGTGTTTAGAAGAGTTCTGGAGCCACTGGGATCAGTTTCAAAGACTTTGCAGCAAAGGTTCAGCCTCATCACTGGACATACATGCAGGGAAGTCCCAAGCACACAAATGGATGTTAAATTACTTTCTGCACTTGGCACTGGTGCAGCCAGAGCTGGAATAAGGCCTCATGCAAGGACTTACAATTTTTTTTAATCAGGCAGATACATTGGAGAATATTCAAGCAAGACAAACACAACAAATCAATTAGAAAACATACTTTGCCAAAGGGCACAGAACTCCATCTATCTCTCTTATTCAAGGGAAGCTCGAGGAGTGTCTTGAGTGCAAAAGTAGCTACAAGCCACGCAGAGCTTAACAATTTAGAAACAAAAACGTATAAAAGCTTCTATTGATGGAAAATGACAACTATTAACAGAGATGAGCTCAGAAATAAAGTGCATTTCTTTTGGTACATTCAATTATTATTTGAACAAATTACCCAAGTCAGGATCTTTCATCAAGAGTAATTTTTAACAAATAAAGATAGGATGATCTGAAATATCTAATTCAAACATTAATTTATTTGGCAAAGTCATATGGCTTTGTCCAGTGACAGTGGCAGGCACTCTAAGGTGACTACACTAGTGCCAGCCCCTGGAAGGAGGAATTAGTTCCTTTAAGGAATCTTTCTGCTGCACATTGCAGGCTCACAAATATTGTGGTGCTTTTTGTGTCATGATAATGATCATTGAGCAGACAGTGTGGTAGGGGACTGAGTAAATGAGCTAATTTGTAATTAAAATTAAATGTAAGTTTAATTTCTACTACACCTTTGATTCTGTTATGAATTCTGGTCCAGTGCTTACATAATAACCCACATTAATCAACATTATCTTTGTACCTTTTTAAAAACTTGGTATGCAGCCTCTTTTTTAAGTGCCAAAAAAGTCTACCATCCCAAGCAGAGAAACAATGATTTACATTTACTTTCAAAGTGTAACTTAAAGGGTTTAGGATGACTGTTGGAAGTCTGATTGTCAGTAATCACACTTAGGTTTCTATTTGCATTCAGGTACAAAACTGAAGTTGAAATTCACAGTAAATTTACAGTAAAATACCAAGCACAATATTTTCATTTGCAAATAAGGAGATAAACATTTGGCTTTTTCTCTCTGCAGTCCCTTATTCCAAAATTGTTTAGCTTAAACTGGGCAAAGCTAAATCAAGAGAAAACAAACAAGGCAGATGGTTAAATGTCTGTGTGGTCTGGAAGTCCATCAATTTCCAGCTACCAGATTACCACAGGTTACAACAGCTCATAACCAGTACCAGAAAAAGTAATTAACCCTTGGGGAGTTCTATGAACCAGCATATGGAAGAGTGGCCTTTTGTGTCCAGTGGTCTTTTTCCAGATGAGATTCCTGCTGAAATTCATACATAGCTCTAAATTTTCAGAGCAATTCAGCTGCCACTGCCACCACGACATGTCTGCATGTCTGATTTAGTCAGAAATACACAGATGTACAGGTTTTCTTTCTTTTTAAAAGAAGGTGTAGGGGTGGGGGGGAGGCTATTCCTATTCCAGACAACACTTGAAAGGGTGTTGAAATTTCTGATGGATTTCAATGCCAACTGAAATATAAGCACTACTCTAAACAGAAAACCTTTGAAAATTGTAGGGAAAGACAACTCAGAACAACCAGTGAAATGCAGCATTTTTTTGGATCCTTAATGTAGATCAAACTGTATGGGTTTTTTTTTTTTTGGGGGGGGGGGGGGGGGGGGGAGGAAAGGGGGAGGAAAAACAATAAAAGTGTATTTCCTCCAATTTCTGACATGCATATCCACATCCTACAGGGCTGGTGCAAGGCCTATCAAAAGTCTGCTAAAGGTCTTCTGGAATCCCAAGAGAAAGTTCCTCTGGAACTGGAACTTCCTGCCAAGTTCCGGTAGCACATTCTGACCACATCCTACCTCTAGGCTGGATGAAACATGGATGCAATTCTTACAGATCTATATAACCCAATGCATTCCAAGGAAAGTCTAACTATAAAAGGAAAATCAAGTTTCACAAAAGCAAATTAGCCTGCATACTAAGTCCAGCTAATTTCACCTGAGAGGAACTCTTCCAACAAGAAAGACAGTTTTAAAAAGAAGCTATTTCCTCCAAATAGCCCAAACCTTTTTGACGAATTGTAAATTTCAATTTTGAGGTTACTTATATGGGAGTAATTTCCCTGATTCCAGAAATGTAGCCATCTTTGGGATAAGGTACAGCAGTTACACCACCAATCCAGAACACTGCCAGTTTCTTCAGCAAGCAGGGATGAGCAGTAACAGGAGCTTCTGGGCTCCAAACCCCTTCAAGGAGTACCAGAAGTACCAGTACTAAATCTCTGGCAAGAAACCATCACTTAGCAGATTGCAGATTATCTTAATATCTACATGCCTCTATTTTCACCTTCCCACTGCTTCCAGCCTTAGGTTTTTGAGGGAAAAGTAAACATTTCTTTAGTGCAGAGAGCTACCTCCATTAAAATGCTGTGTGGATTATTCTTTCTTTATGCTCCTTTCATTGCAATGTGGAGACAAGGAGGTCATTTCTCAGCACTACACCAAAACTAAGATCCTAAAATCAGGGATGCTAGACAGTAGCTCCAGCATGAAGAAAGAAAAAGAATTTGTCATGTAATTTCAGAAGCTGAAGGGATGGACTCAGAGGCCCAAGAGTGCCAAATACCACTTCAGTGAAAAGAAGAGGGGGGCAGGTCTCTCAGAGCCAGAAAAGCCTTTGTCCAGATTTAGCAGGTGAAACAGCAAAGAGTCCTAACACAAACATACACACACCCACAAAGCTCACGCTCCTTCAGAATTTCCAATTGTACTCTATTAGCATCCCACTTGAATGATTCCAGAGCCAGGACAAGAAAGGCCCTTATTTACTCACTTTGCCTGAAGAGAAGCATTTTAATGGTTACAGAGTTGTGCAAATACCTGTGCTCAAGGCACCTCTTCATTTGTTTAAAAACAGAAGTCGTGTTAAAACGCAGCACACTTTTTACTACAGGAAAGAACATAAAAGTAACTGTCTTAGCAGGAGGCCCTGTGGTCTTTAGGGACTGAAAAGCAAAGAAAAGAACAACCCAGAAACCTTAGAGTCAGTATTGTGGCCTCTTGGAAAGAGGTTTAAAAGATCAAAAGCAAATAGATTAGCAGCCCTTTAGGCAAGGCTGGAACCTTGTTCTTATCTATGAAAAGACAAGAACAAAAACTAGTCAGAAAGGTTAAAGAGTGAGCTCTGTTTAATTTATATTTCTCCATTACTAAAAATTAGAAAGATACAACGTTCTTTAAGGGAGAGGATAAAATTCTAATTATTCAAATTTTAAATTTTAAATATATTGGACCTAAGCCTTGGATCCAAAACTGGAGTTTAGGATTTTTCAGTGAAAAATAGGGGAAATCATTGATCTTAATATCCATTCCAGTATGAGGGGAACACAGACCAACTACAGCAGCACTGAAAAGAAATGACTCTTTAATTTTTAATGCAATTGTGTGGGTAGTGGGGTCATGTGCACTGAGATGCACTCACTTCTGGATTTTCTTACATCTGATATACTCACAGGTCATAGCAAAGTCTCTGGAGACTGGCAACAGCTGATACTTTAAGACTTGGACCTAGTGTTTTTCACACAATTACCAGCTCAGTGATACTAAAACAGGACCACTGGGTAAAGCATTTTTTTGCATCTAAAGGGTAAAGGAGGTTTGCTTCCACTGTGTAGAGGAGACTGACACAAGATTGTTACTGGTTTACTTTTCCCCCTGAAATTATGAAATCATGTGATAATGAATGCTGAGCAAGGTACTAACACACACGTGACACAAACAGAAAACCTGAGGGGAATTCAATAAGCCCAGAGAAGGAGGAAATTCACCCTGACACAAATTGGTTAAGAGTAAAGAGACAAACTGTGCTGGGGGCGCTATGCACATGATTTATTCTTCAATACCTCCTGCTGCAGTATTTTTGGGGCACATCAAAGATAGGATGATGTTGACAATCTCGCTCACATATAAAAATTTCATTAAAGAGTGTTCAAGGCATCTCTCTGTATGAGAAACAGGAATTCATAGGAGTTGACGTTTTTCGTGTCCTGAGGAAACACCTCATCCTCATGGTGACTGCATTGGGTTTGTGTGGCCAGGTTTTGGTAGCAGGGAGCTACAGGGGTGGCTTCTGGAGAAGCTGCCAGAAGCCTCCCCCACATCCAGTGGAGCCAATTCCTGCAGCTCCAGGATGGATCCACCACTGGCCAAGGCTGAGCCCATCAGCAACAGGGGTGGGGCCTCTGGGAAAACAGATTTAAGGAGGGAAGGAGGGGAGGAGGGGAGGGGTGGGAAAGCCTGACAGTGAATACTCTTGCCAGAATTTGTTCTGAAGGCTGCAGATGTAAAATATGATGAAAATCTGATAAATGAGACAAGAAGGGAAAAAAAATTACAAAAGTTCAGCTCACCACTATATCAGACCTCCAACTATTTTACATTCTAATAAGTTTTTAAATGTAAGTTTTTACATTTAATAAGTTTTTAAATGGTTCTTGTAAACACTTTTCTATTTCCCTCTGCAAAGTTTTCAGCACTAACTTTTACAGAGATGCCTTTACTCAATGTCTTCTGTTACCACAGCAAAACAGGTTTTATTTTTCATCAGTGGGAAGTGCAGAGTTCCTTTCCCTCCTGTAGTTGTAGCAGCTGGATAGCCTGAGTTGGCTGAGGTGCACCCTCATAATTTCCATCTCAATTAAGTGTAAAACTCTTGCTTGTTTCCAGAGCTAAACTGCTGCACTCTGTCCTGTCTTAATTTTGCAGCTGCCAAAGTCTGCCTCAGGAATGACTGCACCTTGGAAACCCAGCAGAACTACTGATGCACTTAGCACACAACATCGAGTTTGGAGTCTTCAGAAAGCATGGCACTGCATTTCTGGGCCTCATGCAAAATCGAGCACTCTCAGTTATTGTTAATACATGGATGAAACTGCAAAATGAGAATATATGAGTCCTCCCACAAGCAAAATGAATTAGAGCTTTATTTGATTTACAGAAGTAAATTTACTTAGAATTTGACCCAAAATTCATATGGAAGATCACCAGCACAGGAGCTAGCCAGGAAAAGCTGCCAACAGTGCATCAAGAGTTTTAAATGGAGACCACTACCTACTGCTGCTTTCTTTTCCAACCTAGCAAAAGAAACTGCTTACCAGATGCTGAAATCTTCAGTAGGAAAGAATCTATCATTCTCTTCTCATTACTGCACTGCACATGAAAAGTATCTTCCTCTGACTTCAGTGTAGTCAGATGACTACAGACTAGAAGGGGGAGAAATGGTCCCTATGTTTTATTAAACACTTTAAAAATTGATACAAAGAGTGCTCCAGTAACAAGAGCTGACAGCTTTGATTAACATAGCTACATTTCCCTCCTATTCCTGCATCACAGCCATTGTAATTTCAGAAAATAAACAAAACCTTCTTCAAAAAGTGCAGGAAACTTCTAAAACAGCTATTTCTAAATTCAAAGCAAACAGGAAATAAACGTAAAAGCTTACTCCCCACAGGTCATGCTACATAAAGTGGAAGGGTCTCTGCCTAGGAAGAAGCCCCTGCCGGTATTGTGCAATTAAAATTCACTACATTAAGTTCTCAAACAAGTATCCAGAGTCACTACATGACATGCAGACAGAAAAAGTAATGTGATCTCTGCCTCAGTCCTGCAACAGATAGACCAGGGGATACACAGAGAGAAGTGGAAGGGAACACAAAACTTTAGACAGCACCACACCTTGTTTTCCTTCAAAGGCTACAGAGCATCCCCAACACTCCCATGTGACACCAAACAAGGTTTCTCATGTGGTAACAGAATCATCTTGCCCTTACACCATTCAGGCCCATTTAAGTCACATTTTCTGTTGTTATTTTTCTTTTTTTTTATTAAAGTAGGCAAGAGCAAACAGCTTTATAATCATATTACCCAGTCTCAGTCAACTCTTTGCCAATGTAACAATATAGTATAGTGGTGCATATTAAAGTTCAAAAGTTGGATGCCAAAGCAAAACCTCTTGAGGAGAATTATTTATAACCTTTAAAGCAAGCTGCAGGAAAAGAAGTGATAAGGGATTCTGCTTGACTGTCAGGGCAGTGGGGCACGAAAGGAGACAGCATCATTTAAATCCTGCAAATTTCTACTTTAACTTTTAAAAGGTCTGTGTTTGACACAAATAAAATAACCACCCTCATGTATATACAAATATTGGCTATGACAGCACTACTTGTGGAGTCCATGTGCCAGGGCATGTGCATGCCCCCACGTTCCCAGCACCGGAAATGTTCTGCTTGTGAGGCCAAAATTTTCTCTTTTACTTAGTGACAACTATGAGTAGTCAAATTCATTTTAGTAGGATTACTTCCAGGCTTACCAACATATTGACTATGTGCAGCTTTGCCTGCTGTCTGCAGCATCCTGCCAGTACCAGAGCACAACCAAGATTTGATTTTCCTGGGCTCTTCTGGAAGCAATTTGGGAGACAATTAACAATAAAAAATACCACAGAAAATACAACAAAAGCTAATGCAAAAACTGAAAAGGCTAAGGGAAACTCTACAAACTGCAGGGTTTTTTAGATTTTATGCTCAAACTGACTTGGAGTTATGGAATTCTTTTAATTTGTGCTTCTGCCATTGATGTAGCTGTTAACTGAATGTGTCACTGACCTTGGCTGGATGACAGAGGTAATCATTTCCCAAGGATGAATTACCCTTGAACAGGTCCTTATTATCAGGCAGGCCTATGATTTCTTCTAAAGACTAGCCATGCCTCTATCCTTCTGCTTTGTTTATTTTGATAAAGCAAGTGAACCTCATTACTAAGGAACGTGCCAAAAATCTATTCTGTTTCCAGCTTTTTGCCTCCCAGACTACAGATTATCTTCACTGTTTTCTTGAAAGAGACCTGTATGAACATTAATGAGAATTATTGGATACTGAACACTTCAGAAAAGTGCATTCAACTCACAGGAACAGTAGGAGGTTTAGTCATAGAACTTTTAATTTTTTAAATCTGGCCAAAAAGTGAAAGTATTAAGCAATCAAACCCAGCTTATTCCATGCCTAGAAAACTATGGCAGACCTTATGAACCCTGTGATCTTTCACCATGAGGTAAAACTTCTTGTTAATACCAATTAGCCTCCAGATACTTCAAAATGGGAAGTATCTCCCTGTGGAAATGGTGTCCTTAGCTCACAAAGGATGAGAAGACTTCCCAGTATTGCCACGCTGCATTTGTCACTTTATGATCCTCCTGGCACCACTGATCTTTGAATAAAAAAACACAGACCAAAAACCCCTACTTTTTCTCATCTCTCCTTCTTAGAATGGAATCTGCTTTTACTCATCTCTATGATTTTACTTTCTTGCCTTTTCTTCAGCAATAACAAGGAAGGAATACCTTACCATAGTTTTCTAAATTTTAGCATGCAGGTTGCTCAATATTATATGCTAATACTTCATAATATATTTATATACTCCCCTTAAAGCTTGGCAGTCTCAAAGGGGCTGAGACAAAAGGTTCTTAGGAAACAATAACTGATGCCAAGTATTTCCAGTCCTTAGTATTCAAACTCTCACTGTAAGGGAGAAAGATTTTTTTCTGATGATCATTTTACTTAATGATCTTTACCCAAAGAGCTCTCCACGGACTCATCTCCTGTTTCAAAGCAGAGCTCCATGCATTCAAACCACTCCTCATTCCCAGTGTCTGAATCCTGGATCCTCACGTTTCAGCACTCCAGCCAGGAGACTGCCCCACTACATCTTGCCTCTACCAACCAGACCAAGCTCCTGAAATTCTGCACAAATTTCCAATTCTTCAGTTTGCTCCCCTTGCTGTGTGTTTTCATGTATCAATAATTGGAAATAGTACATCAAATCCAAATTCTTTAGTCATTGTCAACTGCTTTAAATTCTGTACCTGCTCAGACATTCAAATGAAACTTCCTGAGCTGAAAAAGTTTTGAAAAAGCTTTTCAAACTGAAAGGTTCTTATTTTATAACCTTGTAGGGTCATGGTCAATTGATGACTATCATAGAATACTACCTGCAAGCATGTACTTTATAAGACAGCACCTGAGACACAAATTGCTTGATGCTGCCTAGTGCAAGCAGCAACAATCAAAAACACAAATAGCCAATTTATTTTAAAATTGCCATTACTTATGCAGTAAACACAGCTCACTCTTGTATATAAACATTTGCAAGTGTCATACTGGACAGTAATTTTAGCAAGCTCTTCAATAAAAGTTGCTTGTTTTCTAATGAAATTTAACTGCTGGGAGTAAGGAGCTACAAGCTGACCCCAGGTTGCCACAAAGCACAAGCCCTCACTCTTCTGACTGTGGACTGAAGTTCAAGATGAGCTGCTCAGAGCTGATCCATTGTTTCCCCTGGGAGCTGGATGAGGTTCCCAGGAGAGGGACTGAAGCGACTCCTTAGCAACGATTCATTCTCACACTTGAGATTCGTTAAAGGATTCAGAATTTACTTACATGATGAAGACTTTCTGTTATAAACTCCTGACCCAGGAAGCTCTCTACCTTGATTCTTGTCTGAGAAGAAAAATTAAAATACCAACACCTTGTCTATAGTAACAGGTGAAAGGAAGACAAAGGATACCCACTGTTGGTTCAAAACTCACCACCAAAAGTACCAAATAAATGCACAGCATTTGCTATGCTTTCAAAATATTCTGATAAAAATTAATTTTTCCAAACAAATAAAATCATTCAATTCAAGGATACTTTTACTAGTACTTTGCAACTTGGGCTATATGTTGCCAAATAAAGTGGATTTCTTTAACTTCCCTCATTTTTCTGAGATAATGATTTAGGAACATAGTCATTATTTAAAGTACATTGTGAAATAAATTTTGTAAACTTTCTATTTAACAGAGAAAAGAGACACTCAGATTTCAGAAAATGCTTTTGTTTCTAAAATAGTTCAGAGTTCTGATTCTGCTCAGCCCCCAGCTGAACTGGATCACCTCCTGCATCATCCAATCCTTTGTTTTCAGAAATATAAAAGTACTATCAATGTTAGCAGACTTTAGCAACACAAAAAACTTGGCCACTGTACTCAAACTGAAGTGCAAAAGTTACATTAAGGCAAAGACAAATTATGGACTTAGCGTAAGGAGTGAACAAACATAAACAATATCAGCAAATAGGAATATTAGAACAAGAACATTAAACTGTCTGTATTTCACAAAATCTTCACAGCTTTGAAATTTATTTTTAAAAATGCAATAGAATTTTCTATGGCGTTCTCAGAGAACTTTATGGATGCTACATTTTAACCTGTAGGGTAAAACACTTTGGAAAATAAGAGCAAGTTAAAAGATTTTAAAGAATTCCAGAACATTTACTTTCAGTAGTTACTATTATCCACATTATAATGTCAAATCCATTATCTGGAATTGAAGTTAAATCTCACAAATCCTACTGAGCAGCCCAAGAAGAAATAGCAGACTATTTCAATATTGGAATACTTCAGTTAATAAATGTTTAATATCGATAATTTCTGGTATGTCCATTTCACACTTCTAATTGAAAGACTTTTTCTGGATGGCCTTATGCAGGACAGCTTTGATGAAATTCAAAAAGCTCCTTCTTTCCAAGTGGTCACTTCTATTTCCAGGATAAATCCTCAAAAATAAATTAGCAAAATTTCCTTTGATGTCTGCTGAAGGAAAAGCAAGTTTTGTATGAGTAATTAGCACAGCACCAACAACAGAGGCCCTGAAAGGGGTAGGTCCTCTGAAAAAGCCCTTTCTAAGCCCTCCAGAGGGCAGAACTGCCAGACTAGATGTCTTTCAACATTAAGCTTCATATTCCCTGGGAAACCAAGTGTAAAACAACCTTACAATGTTAATGAAATGCTGAGATAGAATAACAAGAAGTCAGATGTAGCTAATATTAATCTTTCTCCTATGTAAACTGTGGTTCCACAGCTCTGATACAGCACTTCCCAGTTCCCTTTTCCTAAATACAAACACTGATGTCTTTCTTGCAGAGTTAAAAATCAACATTGTATAAGGACCCTGGGCCTAAGCAGTTAATATTTCAACTGAAAACTAACTAACCTGCCACACAGTGACACAGTCCCTCTTCACACAGTGGGGTTGTGTAGATATTTCATCATTCAGTCATCAAAGTGCAGGTGAAAAGTTTGCCCTCCACTACAATCTGTTTAGAAATTAGGAAAATGATGCAACATAAAGAAACCTGCTCTTCTGGAAGCAGAAATACCAACACCAAAACAATAAAAGAATCTAACTTGCTTTGGGAAAGGTCTGATTTTACTGATTTGACTACAGAACCTCAGCATGTGGAAAAAAGAGTTTACACTGAGAATGCCAGCAGGCAGCAGGGGATTGACCTGTCACATGAGAACAGCCACCATGGAGGATGAAGACAAGTTGTGCTTTTGCACACAGACTGTTTAGCTTCGGAAAACCAGACAGCCTGATGTTCCCAAAGAGAAGCAGTAGTCTCAGAAGAAGTGATCCAGGGGAAAAAAAAAAAAAAAAAAAAAGGCAAGATCCTGGCTGGAGAAATTACTCTGGAAGCAAGGGAAGAGCCTAGAGATCAGACAGAGGCATGGATATGAATGCCAGGGAATTCCCAGGGACTTGGACCAGGAATGCCCAGGATCACTGACTGCAGGCAGTGGTGCAACACAAACTGGCTCAGCATCCAACCTTCCCAGGGCAGCAGCAATGTCCCAGCTGGGAACGGAAGCCAAGAACAGTGAACACAAGCAGGAAACAAGACTGATAAACCAGGAAGAAGGGTAAATCTCCCCTTTTGTTTTAGATTAAATTTCTAAACTAACTACAGACCATTTGCTCTGGATAATGCATGTATTCTGTGAGTCTGCAGCCACAACAGATAAAAAGAAATTGCAGTTCTGTTTCCAGAGAAGCAGACATGAAGCCTAATAAGTCTAACCACGACATTGAATTGAATAAACTTGCTGTTGACCAGTCAGTACCCTTTCAATGATTCCCCTTAATGTCTGTCTTTTCAAATCTTAGCAAAAAGATTTGCAGGTTCATGTGGCTTAACAGAAAGTGTACGTTTCAACAGCAACAATCTTCATTCTGCTTATTACAGTAGAAAAAGCAGGATGAAAAAACAAAGAAATTTCAGTTAAGTGAACAAAATCCTAAATCAAGTGAAGTACAACTTCAGCACAATTCCATGGTAAAGTCTGTAAAAATCAAGAGGAAAGTGGGGGCAGAGGTTTCAGCATCTTATTCACCTCCCCCTCAAACATATACTTTTTGTGTGAAGAAACTGAAATCCCCAGGCTACTGCAACTCTTCTGTAAGATGAAAAAACAAGGAGTGATCAAAGAGCAAGCAGTACAGACAAAGAATTACAATATCTGACGTCATGCCTTGCTAACTCCACTGACAGAGGGACAGTGTCAGAAGCAGACTGATGAGTGACACTGAGGAAAGGACCGTTAAGACCATGGGCTCATGCCAGTGCTGCTGCATATTCCTCTTGATGGAAGATGTGAGGTATCATGGGCATGAGCAGGACACATTATTACTTTAAGAAAACACTAATAGAGCACCTGGCTAACTGCCTGCAGCAGTTTAAAGTATAACATTTCAGAGAACTGTTTGATTATTTTTGAGATCCCCAACCAAAAACATCACTTGGTAGAAAACAAAGGAAAGGAACAGCCTTAGACCAGAAGAGAAGTGATGGCATTTTCAAATAGCTGAGGAAGAGGAAACAGTACCCAAGGCAAGTTGGGCTTGTCCCTTGAGTTGAAGCTGATGCACACAGAACTGTTCTCTTCTTAGTTCCACTAACAGGTTATGTTGTTTTTTCTATACCCTTTCTTTCTAGCTATCAAAAGAGACCTGCAGAGATAAATACCTCAAGCAATTGTGGTTAATACTAAAATTCCCACATCCCTAGAAGCAGCCACAGCACAGAAACAAACATCTATTGAAGGCCAGGAGAGGTGGAGACACAAAGTTTAATAGGGTGCCACTGTTCAGTCCAGAGACAACAGGAGAGGGAGAAATACAGGTAGCCCAGATATGCACCATTTACCTTCAGGCAGCTTGTACTCAGATATCAATGAAGAGATAGACATGCAAGCAGCTGGATAATTTAGGTGCTCAGCTCCTGTGAGCAAACAGTTATTTAGACTAGAAGCTTATTGTCAACACAATGTAGTTTTAAAACAGTAAGATACTGAACCACTTAGAGCTAAAAGATGAAAAGGAAACTTGCTTGTTGCTCTTTCAGCCTTACTGGAGTTTACTGAAGGTGATGATCAACATGGAATGCCAGCAGTTTTAATAAAAACAGGACAACAATAGGAATTTTGAGATTACAGTGAAAGGAATGTCTGCTGAAAGGCAGACAAAAACACATTCAAACACTTATTTTCAAATGACAGTCAACACAACTGAACTTCAGCCTTAAAATCTTAATAATTTTTCCCCACAGTTAGAAATAAGTATTACCTTGTCCACAAAGGAGGTGTAATCAGTGCTACTTTCCCCTAACAAGATAACATCTGGCAATAACAATTATATTGATTATCTGATTCCAGCAACCTTTGCACAACAAAGCCTTGGCCATGAATGCATAATTCCCACCTCTCTATCATGGTTTATTATGTAATAAGATATTGATTGAACTGGGAGAGGGAGCTTTCTGGGGCCAGTCTTTCAGGTGTATTTAACTACCCCCTAGCTTCTTTTCCTAAAAACCACGCAGTGACTGGGTAATTACACTTCATGCTATGTTTGCCGACTGATTGGATTTTCAGGGCCCACTTAAATTTTGCTCCTCCTGCAAAAGCAGCCATAAAACACAGCCCATATGAGTCAACTGCTGAACTGCTGCAGTCAGAAACACCATGACTTTCTGACCAAAAAATTCTTTGCAAAAAAACCAAGGGAGGAATGAACTTCAATAAATCACATTTTCAGACCTAATCTGTTTTATAGCTAGAAGGTAGATGAAACCATGCTTGTGGTGCATGAGAAAAAGCAACCTCCCATCATGTCTCTTCCACCTTCTTCTATCTGCCCATTACCAAAACCACTCAAACCCCCACAATACCTTCACTCTCAGCTTAGTGCAGGAGCCTGAAGGGAGATCTCTGGGCCAAAATTGAGACAGCTTGGCACAAACCTCCTGGCACGTCCGACTACGAGAAATTCTCCACAAAATCAGTATAACTAATGTCAAAAAACACATCCAGCAGCAGCAGAGGGCAATATGCAAATGATGTTTGTAATTAACCACTTGTTCTGAAAATACTAATATAATTTCATTTTGTAGATTCATTAATAGCAAATTAAACCAATTATTTATATTGCTGTACCATAGTTTGTGCTATGTGCATTATGCAACTAAATAGCATTGATAAAACTACTACACTGCCATGCAGAATGTAATTAGAATTCCATTTTGCATATGCAATTGCTGCCACACTATAATAAAGAATTAACTGATAAACAAGATTCAGGATACAACCATTTGTCCTCTTTCCAATCATTATATTTCGTAATGAAATGGCATTGCTCAATTTAGCTCCTAAATATCTTAACAGAGAATAATGAACTTGAGATGTTCTGGAAAGCAGGCTAGGGAATGCTGTGTCGATAACAGCATTGTGTTCCCATGACAAGAATGAACTGGGAAAGTATATGACATTAAAAAAGTACATTTTGAGATAAGGAAAACATTGTGCTTATGCTGTATTGAGTTTGTTCATTCTCCTTTTTCTGCCTGTGTCTTATTTCTAATGCATCATAGCTGGGTATTTGTGCTTTATTTCATCATTCCACAAAGTCATAAAGTGGGGAAAAACAAGACTGAACTGTACTGCAAAATGGCTCATTCCTGAATTCCTGCTTTCTGTTCTTTTACTTGAGTCTAATACTGTTTTTCTGTGGGCACTAAATACAAGTACAAATACTGTGAAACACCCAGGCTTGCAGAGTTGGCAGCTCACCACAATTTCATTTTCACAACAAAACAGAAGAGAACAAACTGGGAGGGAGAAGCCAGGAGATACCCATGGCCCCATAAATATGCTATTTGAGAATGACTTGTTTGAAAAACAAGTTACAACACTGAGGCTGGCAGCATTAGGCACAAAATAAAAAACGTTACTCAAACTATACCCTATACAAAATGTCACCACATGAATTTTGCTGTCTTAAGAAACAGCTGGGGTTTTATTCTTCAATCACTACTACATCAATACACTTATGTGGATTTCCATTTTAGCACTCAGGAATATCAAAGGCCTGTGTCAAACTCCCCTCCTGCTTCAACCAAGGATGTCATTTTATAGTGACTATGCCTTTTTTTTTTCTGCTTTCTAATAATGTCTGGGATAATATCTAACAGGAGTGTGCTACTTCTTGAGGCGTATTCATCTTACCCAGAGACATGCTTTCAACATTTTTAAGTTTTTCAAATTCCATTCCTTCTCCTCTAGAAGAATACTATCTGCACAATGTGTATAGGGAAAAAGAGGAGTCACTGAAAAAAGAGATGGAACAGCTCAAAGATCTCAACTGCACAAAGAATTTTCCTACATTACCTCAAATCACAGTCATCAACTATGATAGTCTAATCTATACCAGGATCCAGAAAAGCAGTGAACAAACATTTCAATGTTTCCTTCATGGTAACCAATCACACTGTTAAACTGGAACTAACAGTTGCTGAGGATCAGTGCCATCTGTCCATGCCTTTCACAGGTATAGCATTTCTTTGAACTATAAACACATAGAAGAAAAGAAGGGAAATTCTCATGTCCAGAATATACCACCTGGCACTAAGAGCAAAAGCTTCTGGCACTGCTTGGAACTACAGACCAACAGCTACCTTCAGAATAAGTTCAAATCTTTTATTTTGTCATTAAGCACTCTAAAAATCTGTTTGATTTATTAATCCAAGCTTTCCCACCTTGACTAGTGGCATTTAAAGATCAGTGTCATGGTTTGACACTGGCCCAATGCCAGTTGCTCACTCACCCTCTCCTGCCACAGGGAGAGAAAAAAATTAGCAAAGGGTTCATGAGTTGAGATAAGGACCGGGAGAAAACACTCTAAGGGCAAAACAGGCTCAACTTAAGAGGTACAAAGTGAATTTATTAATGACAAAATCAGAGAAGCATAATGAGAAGCAAAATAAGCCCTTAAAAACACCTTTTCTTCCCCCAGCCCCTGGGGAGACAGGGAGTGGGGGTTTTGGTCAGTTCATCACGCAAGGTTTTCTTCCACTGCTCAGGGAGAAGAGTCCTTCCCCTGCTATGCTGTGGGGTCCATCCCACGGGAGACAGTTCTCCATGAATTCTCCAACATGGGTCCATTCTCACAAGCAGCAGTCCCCCCAAAACTGCTGCAAACGTGAGTCCCTCTCACGGGCACACATCCTCCCAAAACTGCTGTGGCATGGGTCACTCTTCCATGGGGTGCAGCCCTCCAAGGACAGGCTGCTTCAGTCTGTAGGAAGGCCTTCTGTCTCTACTGGGTCTCCCACTGGATCACAGTCTCCTCCAGGCATCCACCCACTCCAGCATGGGCACCTCCCCCAGGGGCTGCAGGTGGATCTCTGCATCCCCCGTGGATCCCCAGGGGCTGCAGGGGCACAGCTGTATCACCATGGTCTCACCACGGCTGCAGAGGAATCTCAGCTCCTGGATCACCTCCTCCCCCTCCTTCCCCACTGACCCTGGTGTTTCCATGTTGTTTCCCTCACATGTTCCCACATCCTCCTTTTCTCTAACTGGAAGAAAGACTATGTGTCCACTTTGTTGTGATTTTCTTCTTCAATCTGCTATCACAGAGGTGTTACCAACCTCTGTAACTGGCCCAGCCTTGCCCAGCAGCATGTCCATCTTCAGAGCCATCAGAGCCTGACTCTGCTGGACATGGTGGGAGCTTCCAGCAGCTTCTCACAGAAGCCACCTCCATGGCCCCCCTGATTCCAAAAACCAGCCCATGCAAAACCGACACAATCAGCTTCTGAAAATCTTTAACGTATCACTAGAAATTAAAGAGCATTACAAAAAACCCCATAACAGTTGCTAATTCACTGTGAGATCGTGAGAGATCACCCTCTGCTCTTGTTAGCAGTGTCAGAGATCAGACAGCTACAGAAGCTGAACTGGGTAGCACCACAGACCTTTTGGCCCTGGTACAGTGAAAGCTGAGGGAGAGAGAAACTCAAGAACAGAAGTGAAGACATCATGTTTGGTCATGCTGACTGCTTTGATGCACTTTTTAAATAGGGTTCTCTTTAAAATACCTAAAGCACCATCATTCCCCAAGTCTTACATGCAAGGGACAGAGAATGTTCTCTCCCAAAGGATCAAAGTAGTTTTGAGAACTGAAGTTCACCAGTAACACACTGAGAAAAGCAATGCTGCCACACTGCAAGTTCTTCTCATCCTGAAAACACTTTACAATATTAAGCTAGCATCATTATCCCTTTTTTATTGAACAAGGCACAAAAGGATAAGTAACATGGCAAATGTCTTAACAGTGAAAAAGCTGGAGACAGAATTTAGATATGACACCCTGTTTCTTATCCTCCTTGCAAGGCTACAGAGCTTCATATTTAGCTTCATATTCCTATAATTTACATGAAAATACAAAGGATTAGCATATCTTTGTGCCAAAGAAAAGTTAAAATGTATTAAAAATACCATGACAGCAGCCTGCAAAGCCTTCTCTAAACCAGCTTCTAGTACACACCAGAGGGAGTATCTCAAGCTGACCTGTAAAATTAATTCCTTGTTCTTTCCAGATAAATTTAGCTAGGACCAGAATTAGCGTTAATACATTTTAAAACAATTGCAATGTCCTATGTTATACCTCATTTGACAACAAATACAAGGAGGACATAAACCTCAAATATTGACTAGCTCCCAGCACAGGAGTGTGTAACATCCAAAATCTAAGTGTTTCTAAAATATTTTGGAAGGAAAACACGTATCTTCCACAGAATTGGAATAGCAGCTCTTTTCCAAGCCCTTTCATTTTGCATCGTCAGATTAATCCCTAGAGTAATTTCACTCATTAGAACGGGTTTGGCTGATTATGTTTGACCTAAGCTCTACTGCTACCACATTAGTGCTTGTTGATTTGTTAATTAAAAGTGCAAGTCCATCAAGCTAGTCACAAAATGGACAACCTCTTCAGAAATAGTAGTGTCTATAGCTGCTAATTTTTGCATGCCTAAAGCCAGTTTAGTACACAGGAGAGCAAACTATAAAGGACATTTTTCTGTTCTTTATGCAAGAGCAATGAGCAATGAGTAATAAAAGGTATCAATTATTCACATTGCTTCCCAGCAGTTTAGAATCTCAAGAAGCACAAAAAAAAGCTATACTGCTTTTGAGCAAAGAGCAAAAATAATTTGGTGAAAGGCAGATATATCTGTTGAGAGAATTTGGTTAAATACATTTGGAACCATGAAAAACAAACCCATCTTGGTTCCTTTCCCTCAATTTCTTAATAATATGGCTCCTTTGCTGAAGTATAAATTCCAGAATTGAAAACTAAGATGAGAGAAGCCACTGAACAGCTCATACTTGGCATTACCAAGCTTATGCTACTGGAAACGTTGAAAAATCACACTCGGCCCTTTGCCTCCCCGACTTGAATCAGCTGTACTTAGGCACCAAGAGCTGAACACTTGAAGAATTGCTTCCACGGTTGGGGGGCTTGTTGATGTTGGAAACATGATGTGTATATATTGTATATATTGGACAAAGTCCGATCCCTGTGGGTTTTGGGCTTTTTATTGGTTTGGGGTTTTGGGGAGTGCGCTTTTTTGCACGGGGAGGTTGTTGGGGTTTTTTGTTTGTGGTTTGTTTTTACTTTGTTTCCTTTAAGGGAAGAGGTAAGAAACAACAATGAACGGAACACGAAAACATGAAGTGTCAAAAATGCTTCAAAATGTTTCTTTATATTCAGTGATTGAACCTTTGCATGGAATGCAGATGACGCATTTTAGAATTAGGGCTTGTGTTAAAAGAGTTAATGAAATAAGCAGAGAATAAAACCAGTGGTTTGTATTCAAGCAGCTGCCTTACACACAGTCACCCTATAACAGTTTGCAAAAGCTGAGCAGAAAAGCATATTGGCTTCTAAGCTTTGTAAAAGTAACCATCCTACCCCTCAGGCATTTGATGAATTTGTTCATTATAGCTCTTCTTAACAGAGGAGACTCAACAAAAACCTGAGTTTTGTTTTTTTTCTTTCCCCAAAGTCCTTAAATTATTACATTACAGTGGTTCAGAATATTGATATAACCATGCATTTTCTAAATAATGAAATACAAAAAAATAGAAAGGGCTAGCTTTCCTTTATGGTATTTTCTTAATGAATTCAAGAGGGAAAAAAGGATATCAAGAGTTTATGAAGTGTTTAAACATAAAACCAAAGAATTATAGATAAAGTTCCAAACCATTAATCCATTATATACTGTGAATTGGACAAGCCCAGTGAGATATCCTTTCCAGAAATGAATTGAGCAAAGCCATCAGCAAATAGTTAACACTCTGAACCTCTAAAACACTTCTTGATTCAATTCAAGCTGCAAACCTCTATGTTTAGAAGCTAATTTACACTGGAATCTGGAATTTAATCATCTCTTCTCATGCATTTGAAAAAGGATGACTTTACTTAACATAGACTAAATTAACTTTGAAATTTTGCTACACATAGTAATATAATATCTAGTCAGATATGCTGAAATATCTTTCTTACCTTGAAATAAGGTAATTGCTTGATTTGTCCTCTTAATATTATCCTGATGTTGATAAAATTTCCCTAGGCAGCATTATGAATGGCTCTGGTCTTTGTTTAAATAGGATGGAACATATATATGGATATACATATAAAATCACATAATCATCAGGATCATCAGTGGGCAAAGAAACAGGTTTGTTAGAGAGGAGGAAAGAAGAGATGGAGGGGAAATAATTTTCTGTTTGATCCAAAGTTGACTGATTTCCAAATAAATAAATCAAAGGCCTTTGAAATAATTTTGTTTAAAAATTGTATTTGCAAAGTGAGGGCATTGTTGAATTTTCCTTTTGCTACTGTTGTTCTTATTTTGAAGCCAATAAAACTTTTACCTGGGCCATTATTTACATCACACGTACTGCAAGAAGACTATCAAAGTGATTAGCTGTTTATTTCCAAAAGTGTTTGAAGAATCCTCCGGAATGGAAAATTCTGAGAAGTCTAGATGTTCAGGCAGTAAATGACATGGGAAGTTTATGATTTTCTTTTCCTCAAGAAACAAATTCTGCAATCAGTAACAAGAGAGAAAAAACCCATAATCAATATGAAGAGAGCCTTCCTATGCTTCAGACTGTATGAAGGCAGATGTGTTTTTGATAAGAGTCCTCTAGCTCAGGAAGAAAAATGTCAAGTATTTGCATGATCTGGTGGGTTTATTCTTGTTCACCATTTGAAGAGAACAGCAAGTTCTCTGATCCTTCTAAACCAAGGTCCCAACCTTCACAGAATCACAATGCAGTCAGGCTGGCTCTTCAGAAAGTCAATCAGTGTGATGTTAGAATATGTGATTATTAGTTAACACAATAAAGATTTAAACTAGTTTATTATCACCATGCTGGGCTCTACCAGTTCACAGGAGTTCATACCAATAGATTTTCCACAGAACAGGATCAGAGAACAGCCATTTTTATGGAGACTAAGGAATTTTCCGTAGGGAAGCTCTATAGAGGGATATTTCACAGAAAGTGCCTTTTTTAAATTTACAGTCTATACTAATTCTTATTCTTCATAACCCATTATTTATGACAGAATACAAAATGTCATCTGTGTCAATATATCTCTATGATATATTAACATATCCAAAAAGCAAAACAGTAACAATATCTGTAGATAGATAAAAATACCCAATGTTGTAATCTTTCCCTATTTTTGGCCCTGAACATAGGCAAAGGTAAGAACTCTGTTTGGGGAAGCCTCAGTGGCTCTGCAGCCAGTCCCAGTACACAGCTGCTCTGAGTTCCAACACGGACACAAACAGCCAGGGACAATCCATGGCAGGAGCAACAATCCAAGGTGATGACCAAACCTGCTGAAACTTTGTTCCTTGCTCAAAACATCCGGTTTATCAGCACAACTCAGCTCCCGCGGACANTGGCAGGAGCAACAATCCAAGGTGATGACCAAACCTGCTGAAACTTTGTTCCTTGCTCAAAACATCCGGTTTATCAGCACAACTCAGCTCCCGCGGACACTGCAGTGCCTTCTCCCGAGCACTTAGCCAGGGAGAAGAAGGCTTCAGAAGAAGAAGAAGAAGAAGAAGAGTCCCTCAGGTGAAGCTGGAGCAGCAACAGGCAGGAGGAATGTGCGGCACTTGGTGCCAGCCAACCACGAGGGCATGTGAGATCAACTGCACCTTCCATTAGAACAGTAAAGCTGGGTTTAATTACCTTTAACATTACTAAAAACATCAGAATCTATAACTTTCATGGAATTGGCAAGCTGACCTCTGTGGCTTTGTTGTAACTATTAATAATAAAGCTATGATAGTAAATTATAGGTGCTCATGCATAAAAGTAATTTTTCTGATTAAGTAATTCTAACTTAATTTGGAAACAAATATATTTCTGCCTTCAAGAAAAGAAAACTGAGAATTAATTCAAATAAGCAGATATCTGCTTTACTATTTAAGGTGGAGGAAAGAAGGTTTTAAGTTAATTTTTCAGGAATGATGTCTAACCAGAAAAGGTTTCTTTTTTTCATCATATCAAGAGGGATAAGAAAATATTAAAGTAGTGGAGAAATTACACATTTATTACTAAAACAAACTGATACTGAAATACGTGACTAACAATCCCCCCCACACACAAAAAAATTAACAACAGCAAAACACAAAAATCAGAATGGAGAGCCAGACTTCTGTTCACCCTAAAAGAAAAAAGGGCTGGAACACAGGTGTTTGTCTCAATCCCAAACAGGTTTATTCACTCTGTGATAGCAACAGTTACATTGCCTTAATCCAAACCCAAAACTAAACCATTCCTCAGCCAGAGCACATCTTTAACACTTGTAACATACTCCAGATCTCCTGACAAGACGTAATGCCAAATGTACATCCTGGTAATATTAAACACCTTTGGGCTGAGATTGAAATAAGATCACGTTATGAGTATTAGATAAGGTTTTCCTCTCCAGCAAAACCAGCACACCACATACAAGTATGACAAAGAGATGCTGCAGCATGAAGTAAAGGCATTAAAATAATTAACTGGAGGTATAAACAAGTAAATATTCCATTTTGTTTCATTTCCAAAAGAAAAGTAAATTTAAATATCAGAAAAACATGCCTCATGGATAAGGCTCTACACATACAGAGAATTAGGCCAAAACTAGCTACTATACCGAAACTATAAAATAGTCTGCAGATAGGAAGAACAAGTGACCCTTAACCTTTGGTTTAACTGCATATTACACAAGACAAATTGGACAAGCTAAACAATTTGCTTTTCAGAATTCGCACAAGGAAATGTTATTTGCAGAAGGCTAAAAATGTTCTCCCAATATTGCATGGTATTTGGATTATCTATTATATCAAGAGGCAAAAAAATTAAACATCTTGAAAATCAGATCCACTTGTCATGGGAAGAAAGTTTGTGAGGAACAATAAAAGAGGCTGCAAATTGAACTTAACTAAAAAAACCCAATGCAATTGTTCTAGTATCAAAATTCAAATGGGAAAAGAAATGCAAGATATAAAGGTTCTCAGACTATTTCTCGTAAATTAGAAATATAACCTTTCATGGGTTCTTTGCTGAATATTTGTGTGCAGCAAGGACCAGAAATACCAGAACATCAATCAGCATCTAACAAAGGGTCTGTAAAGGATTGCTAAGAAGTCCTACCTATGATCTGTGGTTCCTTTTGAACAGAAAGATATACGTGCTAAAGAAATTAAGAACTGGATTAAGCAAAGTCAGTATTGAAGACTCTGGAAGCTGTTAAGCCACAGGAAGAAAAAAAAATCCTAGCAGGAATATTTTCAACTTAAATACTCTAAAAGGAAACAAAAGTGGGACAGGTCCGGTCAAAGCATGAAAGTTCTCTCAACAAAATTTCATAGTCAAAGCTTGTTGTCATGTTTTTTGATTATGTGCCCCCAGAAATATAATTTTTTTGCATAGGACTCAAGAAGATGGGGGTCAGCTCCATTCCACATTTCCATCTGCCTGATATGCAAACAAACCTGATAGTGGAGATGCAAATATCACAGAATCATAGAATGGTTTGGGTTAGAAAGGATTTGGAAGAGCATCACTATCTCAGGAGACTTCTCTACAAGAGGAGATCTCTTCAGGCAATACTGATAGGGTTTCATTCATTTACTCCTATTGAAACTGGTTTAGAAAACAGTGGAGTTCAGTCCTTAGAAGGCATAGCAGCCATTCTTGCAGGGATAGTTTCTTTTCCTCTCTGAAAATTCCATGGGAAAATCGAAGCTGCTCTCCCTATCAATCAGAGTATCCAAAAAATATAATTTAAAAGGACAGAAATTTCAGTGCAATAGAAGCTTAGAATCAAATCTCACTTTGCATGGATTTTTTGATTTATATGTCCCAAGCACCACTTCAGAATATCCTCTGAGCAAGGCAAGACTACTTCAAACACACTTGTCCTTCTACTCCTCACGCCCATATTGATGTGCTCCTCCTCCCTGTCACAGTTCAGGCTCAGTTATCCCATGGCACTGACAGGGCTGTTCAGCTCCCCTCCCTGGATTCAGCTAAACCTTCTCTTTGATAGACTTATTTACTGCAGTGCTGCTGCTCCTCTGAGGCACAGCAGGAGTCAGACAGAATGTTTCACAGAGGCCTGAGCCCTGAATTTCAGAAGTGCACAGGGAGCACAGAGCACTACTCCTTTTACCAGAGGACCAAAGAGAGCAGTGAACCCATCCCTGAGCAGCTGACATTTATGCTGAGACACCAGGCTGCTGAACAGCCAGGGGATGTGACAGGATGGGATTACCCCTTTCCTCCAACAGGAAAATAAATTTCTTATTTTATTAGTATCTCACCACTGTAGTACAGTGCAATTCCAGGCATGGAAATCACAGTAGGGAATAATGGTCATCTGCTGTCTTTACAGAAAGGGCCTCAATTCTCCTTGTAACCTGTGTAACTCTCATAAAACACAAGCACACTAACACAGCACATTAAACCTGGTGAACTGGAACATCCTTTATGAAGGCCAGTCCTGTTATCCCTTTGTTGGGCAGTAAATCAGCCCATCCTGCATGCACCCACTCACCCACTGACAGGGCTGTGTCTGTGGCACTCAGAGGTTAATGCAGCCCTTCCTCAACTCCTGACATTGGGGGTACCATTGCAGGTGTCCCTTTATCCTTTTTTATGTTTGCATCCACTTGAAGAATACTTCAGAACTAAGAGAGCCATCAAAGCCTTTCCTCACATGTGAATTCTCAGGTTTTCCAAGGTGCGATCACTGAATCCTGTCAAAATTTACACATGGAATGCCAGTTGCATCACTTTTTGGTAATCATTTTGTTCTTTAGCCCAAGGCCAGTATTTCTTTTGATCAATATAAATCTTTTCTGTCATCTTATTTTCGCTGTCACTCTGTGAAGTATTATGTTGCTGAGTCAAGATCTTCATTTATCCCTGGTACTGCAGTCCTGTTCTTCCTGACAGGTACCCTGTGAATATATCATTATCAATCTCCCTGATCCTCCCAGGTTTGTACATAAATTCACCTCTCAGGAATTGACTTCCATAAAGTCGTAAGTCCCACCCCATTAAATGCTACTTGCTGCAACAGAGGCTTTACTTAAAAGCAGCACTACTGAGAGACTTGTTTGTTGTATTCTGTGGTGAAGAAAAACATTCACCAACAACAGGATTAAAAACATGGACCCTGGAAGCTCCAGCTACTTTTTCACACCCACACAAATGCTATTTAACCTAATAGTTTGTGCAGCCTCACCTCCCCATCACACTGGAACATCCCTTTATACTTTCATAGAAATACTGATTAAACAGTCAGAGGAAAAAATAGTTCTTAATTTTCTACCCTTCGCACACAGTTACAATAACACAAGTATTTGTATGCACAACAGTGAGACCATACAAACCTGTGCATGCATACATCATGAAGCTGAATCCTTGCCATTTAAAACAGCTGAAAATTGAAGCATTTTTCCTCTGCACTGCTACCCAGTATCAAAATCCAGCATTTTTCATATCAGTTAACCAGAACCCCCATCCCGAGTCAGGAGGAGAATAATGCACAGCTTTCAGAAACACGGTCATTACTGGCACAGCTTCACTGCTGTAATAAACTGTAGTAATGCTCTAAGAGTATTATCACTCTTCATAATGCAGCACACATTTGACCAATTCCAAAAAAAACTTGAAAGTTGGGGTCTTTCTGTGCTTTTTTCCTCCATCCTGCTTGTGTACACTGCAGAACATAACACATCAACTACAGTTATCAGCCATGGAAAATAGATAATGGGAATATTTAAATACAGGCACTAATTAAAACTTCTTTCCCACTCATTCCTATTCACTTCTTTACACTACTACCTTCACAATTTATTTATCTGGATAATAAGCCCATGTTCACAAAGAAACACACACAGATATTCCTGTCTGTATTTACACCAGTGCAAGACAAACTGAAATACTGTTTTTCCTCTCAACCATCCTGAAGCTGACAAAGCCTGTAACAGGAAAGAATGTCCTACTCTTTATCATATCACCCCATGATAACAGGAAAATGAGTTAGGCCTTATATGGAAACTGCCTGCTGGGTTTGGTAATTAAATCCAATATTACCATTTCAAGCTATTCATGCACATCTTCAAACCCAGAAAAACTTTCAGAATTACTGATTTCACATTAGACATCTTAGTTCTTGGTCTTAGCTCAGCCAAAAACACCACCACATTTGTTGGCATGAGCAGCTAATTTTCAGTAGCCTTTCCTACATCTATTCCTTTTATTTCCTAATTATATCTAATTTTTGAGCAGACAACTGTATTACCATAGCAAATAACAAGGATAATTAATCACATGCATAAGCAGACCATGGAAGGATACTGATGTCTATCCCTGTCCCTTGTGTGTGTGACTTTCACAGCTGCAGCCATGCAGGCTGGCAGTGAAAAAGGAGATCACAAGGTTGTCCTCTCACAATCAACAGGGGCTTGGGGGAAGTGTTTTGGAGGTTTTTTGGTGGAGTTTTTTAAAGAAAGAAACATTTTCAACATGTATCTGTTCAATTCACCAGACTTTCCCAGTCTCATCAAAATGCCAGTTTCTTTTGTCACCAAACGTGTTCTGCCAGTGTCCCTGCATAAAATCCCTTTTGATCCTTATATGCCAACACTATCTAACATGGTAGCTACACTTGATCAGTATTTCAGAAGGGAAAAGAAATACTATAACCACTATCTATGGACAGCTTATTAATGGTAGGAAATCTCAAGAAGCCACATTAGGATATAATTAACAATTCATGGCTAAAACAACAGGTAAGCAGATAGCTTCATTACTAAAAACATCTGTCAGGAAATGGTCTTTTTTAAGGGTTTATCATTCTTCTTCTTAAAACAATTTCTCATTCTGCAAACAATGCTGTATTAGTTTGGGGATTTTTTTTGTGTGGATGTTAACAGAAAATGATAAAACATATTTCTGTCACCTTGTTCTCATTCTTCTGAAAAGATCTCCTTAGTCAGAGAGCAGACAGACCTGTCCACCCACAAAGATTATTTGTATTTATTTATCCTGATAAAACAGAAGTGTGTGATAATTCTTGACAGAGACTAATTTAGATCTCATTATCTCCACACTTTTTTCAGTTACTGCATTTTTCAGGACTGTATGTACCTTGGCAAGGGATTATTTCTTTATGATAACTGGTAAAATATTTTATTTCTTCTCATATGGAGCATGCAACACAAATAATCTTCACTTATTGTATAATAATGATATAGATGTGCACTTTCTGGCATACTTCATTGCCTAAATGTATTTTAAAAGGTAGATTTTGGGTTTCCTTAGTCCAAAAAATTCTTCATTTCTGAACTAAAATGCATTTTTAGAACATGAGATCATTTCTTGTTTTATTGATGACTATGCAAGTAGGCAATGATCTTTAATGTTAGCTCTTTGTACCATTTCTCTTCTGAAGCATTACTGATTGGAAAAATGAATTCTGTTTTCAAAAAGAAATCCGAAGCAAATACAGCATTTCTTTGCTTTACAATTATGTATTGTAAATAAAAACCTGCAGTAATTCAGCAGAATTATTATGAAGTGTCACAGCAAAAACTTGTCAGAGGGAGAAAGTAGTAAATAATGGACTGTCCATCAAGGCAGGTGAGCCTTCACTGTGCAGTGAAATGTACTCTGCAGCAGGTGTGGATCACAAGTCACTCTCTGGAGCACAAATGGAGGAAAACATATATTTATAAATCCTAACACTAAATCATTCCAATTTTGTATACTCTCCTCTGCAAAGGGAAGGCCTTAGAAGTCAGCTTTAGCATATTTCTTCTAGCAGCTCTTGTGGTGAATGAAATTCTGACAAATAGTAAATATTGAATGCTTGTTGAAATTTACAATCTTTGGAGATCATCATTAAAA